>PISX010020157.1:0-36445 GCA_004024625.1 Mellivora capensis | reverse complement strand
TGTCGAATAAATTAAAAAAAAAAAAAAAGAAAAGAAAAGAGAGAGGGAAGGAGGGAAAGAAAGAAAAGAAAAAAGAAATGAAAAGAAGAAAGATTACCCTGGGGGCGCCTGGGCGGCTCAGTGGGTTAAGCCTCTGCCTTCGGCTCAGGTCATGATCTCAGGGTCCTGGGATCCAGCCCCACATCAGGCTCCCTGCTCAGTGGGGAGTCTGCTTCCCCCTCTCTCTCTGTCTGCCTCTCTGCCTGCTTGTGATCTCTCTGTCAAATAAATAAATTAAATATTTAAAAAAAAGAAGAAGAAAGATTACCCAAAAGCATGTGTGAAAGTGTACATAAATGATTAAAAGTTCCGCAGAACTTTTTTATGAAAATGTGAATTTCACATACTTTTTCCATATCATGAAATCCTACCTGCTTTTTAATTCCCACAACTACTCTATGAAATACTGTCATCCCCCCTATTTTATCAGTGAACAGAAGTGGAAACAAAAGTTTAAATACTTTGCCCAAGGCCACAGAGGAAATTGTCTGAGTGGAGGTACAGGCCCAAGCCACCTGGTAGCTGCCCCTTTCCCATTAACTGCTCTCTGTTTGGAAGCCTAAATAAGTTCCTTTTTCAGATCCATAATGGAGTCTCCAGGTCAAAGTGTCAATATTGTGGTAAATGAGACAGAGACAGAAGACTCTCGTCCTTCTTGCCCTGGAAAGGCATTGTACAGAACTACTACATTGCCATAAATCTCTACAACACAGGAAAGTGACCTCATTTTGTTAGGCCAGACCTTCCTGTAATAGGTAAAAGAAAACAAACCCACACAGTTTATAGGATTTTTTTAACCAAGGAAATGCAATCAAATCCAGGGAGAGTCCATTTAGGAATGTGATCCCTCCAGATAATCCCATCAGCCCTTTGTAACTTCCTTAGCCATTTACAAATTCTATCAAGTTTTACATTATTTTTCTGACCTTGCACTGTAGTTTATTTTTCTCCAGTTTCCATCAAACAATCCATTCTCTCAGAAAATATTATATACTCTTTGAGATCAGAGATCTTTGATGTATAATCGTGGAGGGGTAGACAAAATTAACACCACTGGGCAGCTTGTCTGTCCAGGTGGGGGCTGATGGAGCAATACTGTGGGAGCCTGGGATGCCATAGGCTGCTCCTTGGGGCCTGGAAGGGTCAGGACACCCTGTCCCTGAGCTGGTCCTCAGCTTTGTGACCCTCTCCTCTACCTGTCTGTGCCACCCCTCATGGACAGCTACCTCTCACTGACAATTCTTTGTCACTACACTCATACAAGACCATCATGAAACCCCAATAATAACAAACACTTTTTAGAAGAAGGACCATCAACCAACCAATATGATCAGCATATTCTCTCCCTGGAAACTAATTCACGCAAGAAGCCAGGATATAATCAGACGGCTGCTTGATGAACATAGAGACAAAACAAGACAAATTACATGTATATTAAGCTACATCAAGAATTCTGCCCAAGAGTTTTAACTCCCAAACATACAATGTGATTTACCCTGTAAAAGAGCTCAGAAACAAAGCTGACATCACAAAACTTGTCTCATTCTTTTTTTTTTTTTTAAGATTATTTATTTATTTAGTTGACAGACAGAGATCACAAGTAGGCAGAGAAGCAGGCAGAGAGAAGAGGAAGCAGGCTCCCTGCTGAACAGAGAGCCCGATGTGGGGCTCGATCCCAGGACCCTGGGATCATGACCTGAGCCAGAGGCAGAGGCCTTAACCCACTGAGCCACCCAGGCGCCCAACTTGTCTCATTCTTTTTTCTCCTTTTCCTAAACTCGACATCAGGAATTCTTAATCTGATACAGGAGCTGCCAAAAAGGGTATGCAAAATTTGTTCATATTTCAGATGTCCTTGGGAAAGAGTTAATAAATTCATTGAATTTTAAATATATTATATACACAGATAGAATTTTTAAAAATTAGTAATATAGTCTAAATTCATTGTAACAGATTCTAATTTTTCAAAAAAATGAAATACTCATGGGGCGTATGGGTGGCTCAGTCATTAAGCGTCTACCTTCAGCTCAGATCATGATCTCAGGGTCCTGGGATCAAGCCCCGCATCGGGCTCCCTGCTCAGTGCGGAATCTGCTTCTTCCTCTCCCACTCCTCCTGCTTGTGTTTTCTCTCTCACTGTCTCTCTCTGTCAAAGAGACAAAATCTTTAAAAAAAATGAAATATTCATGCCAGTGAAAAATATTCATACACATATATATTTATATTTTCAGGATAATTATACTATATACAGTATGTTGTTCAGTAATGTCTTCTCCCCAAATCTCTGACATGTTTCTAACATTCTTCCTAGTATATCCCATAAATTGATTTATCTTTACTTATTTTTATTTACCCATGCCTCTATTTATGGTGAATTATGCTGTTATTATCCTCCCTGCTGTTTCTCCAAAGAGCCAAACGCTCTTATCCATACCTTCTCCTGGGCTGTACCCTCCCTGCCCTTGGTTCCCTCAAAGACAGGTTCCATCCTATCATCAGTACCCACTTTCCTCCTCCTTCTCCCTCATCAGTTAGCTCTCCCTTCGCAACATCACCTTCTTCATCACTCCTCCAAGCAACATGAAATTATGGTAGTTATCCGTGCCTCTGCTGTCTTGGTTCTGAGTCTTTGAGAAAAATCTCCCCTCCTGTTGTGGCTAGGTGTAAGCCTGGTCCTGAGCTGATCCTCACAATTATCTGATGAATGCGTGCTTGTCTAATTTTCACACTCTCATACAAATATTCCAGGGCTCCTAGGAATAGGATAATTTTTAAAAAAGATTTTGTGGGGGCGCCTGGGTGGCTCAGTGGATTAAAGCCTCTGCCTTCAGCTCAGGTCATGATCTCAGGGTCCTGGGATCGAGCCCCGCATTGGGCTCTCTGCTCAGTGGGGCGCCTGCTTCCCCCCTCTCTCTGCCTGCCTCGCTTGCCTACTTGTGATCTCTCTCTGTCAAATAAATAAATAAAATCTTTTAAAAAAATAAATAAAAAGATTTTGTGTATTTATTTGAGGTAGAGAGCAAGGGAAAGAGCAGGGGCAGGGGAGCAGAGGGAGAGGGAGAAGCGGGCACCATGCTGAGCAGGGAACGCAAAGGGGGACTCGATCCCAGAACCCTGGGATCATGACTTGAGCCAAAGGCAGCAACTTAGCTGACTGAGCCACCCAGGTGCCCTCCCCTTTGACATTTTTAGACATGTTAATTCCATCATCTAAGACATAAAGATAGATTTTTTAAAAAGAAAGAAAGAAATGGTAGTGATATGACTAGATCGCCCCCAGGTGCCAGGGTGATTCTAAGTGCTTTACTGGTATTATTTCATTGAATCCTCTCCGTAGCCCACTGATGAGGGTGCAGGGTTTCCCCTGTGTCCAGGTGAGCAGAGGCAGAGTCCAAGTGAAAAGAGCACACTGTAGAGGGCCAGTCTCACCAGTGACATCGTTGTGAGGTCTTTATTCCCGGGGAGCTCTCTCCAGACCTTCTCATTTCCCGATTGCTATGCTACAGATCACTGGTCTTGCCCATTTGCCCATGGATCTTTCCATATCATATGATCAGGTTTTACAGATGAGGAAATCCCACACAGAGATTAAGTGACTCTCCCAGGTCCCCAGTGCTGGGCCTATCTCTTGCAACAGGATCTGTCTGATTACAAAAAGCAGGCTCTTTCCAGGACATTTCAGCCACCAGGAGCAAGGCTGGCCAAGGTTATTTGCTCGAATCATTCTGTTGAATTGGTGTTAGCGGGACTCAGACAGAATGGACACAGCCCCACCGTAATAAGGGCGCTTCTCCAATGGGTGGAAGGGAAACAGAGTGCTCATAACTGCCCAGGATTTTCCAGACACTAGACCTGGGCTCACATGACTCAATCAGTCTGCCTTGAGAAGCTCTGAGCTGGGGGAAGTTTGGTGGCAAACAGAGAGAAGCAGCGTCCCAGTGAAGTGGCAGTCCCCGCTGAGAATCCCCGCAGGCCTCAGGACCAGCACTCAGAGACGGAGCAGGGGGCAGAGCTGGGGGAACTGACACCGCCAGGATTCCGTGTTTGTAGATATGAAATCAACTTAGGTTTGAAAAAGCCTTTTTCTTCATTATTATAGTTAAAACAAAAGCAAAACGAACAAGCAAAACCCCTTTGCTGTTGTGTTTTACCCCCTCTTCCCCCATAATATCTCAATCCTGAGGTAAGCCACGTGAATTAGAAAAAGAGAAAAAAATCTGAGGTCAGCTGGGAATAGGTGTGCAGCCATTTGGCTTACTAGCCACTGTGAGATTTGGGGATGATGGAGGACAGGGAGGGGAAGGAGTGACTCATGCACTGAAGCCAGCAAGGAATAACAGTCTTGACCAAGAAGGCAACAATCATCCTTCTTTTTAATATATTGTTAATACCATTGTCCCAATATAACATTAGATACATTTTTTTAAAAAAACCTAAACAAAGGAATACTAGTGGTACCTGAACATGTAGCAATGATATACTAAGAACTTTATAACAATTCTTTCATTTCTTCTTTGCAATAACTACTTTCTTTGTAGCTGCCAGCAAGTTCTCCCATTTTCCCAAGTATTTGTGGAGACGGGTCCGAGAGACGAAAGGCGGTCTTTGTCCTTGAAGACCGTGGGGTGTTGCTAAGGAGTTGAGGTGTGTTTATACCACGTGTAAGTTAGGCTATCTGCACCAAAGGATGGATTATTTAATAAATGCAGTTGAGACAGGGAGCTTGCCATTTGGAATGAAAGGGAAGCATGAGCCCTAAATCAAATCTTACAGTAAAATAAATTCCAGATGGATCAGATATTTTAATGTAAAAACAACGAAACTGTTATGAGGGAAACAAAGCGTGGGTGAATAATTCGATAATGTTGGCATGGAGACCAACTTTCCCACCATGACACAAACCCCAGAAGTCATAAAGGGAAAGACTACCAGTCTTGACCACATAAAAATGAAAATAAAAATTTCCAGATAATCAACCGTATATTTATAATCGAACGGAAAACAGAGGAGAAAAATATGTGTAACTCATATGGCAAACTGGTGATTTCCCTAGTATACAGAAAGATCTTGCAACTTAATAGAAAAAAATGAAAAAATTCAGATTGTCTTAGTTCACAAAAGAGGAAATCCAAAAGACCCATAAATACCAAAATGTTTAACAATGATTATAGAAATTCATGTTGAAACACTGAGATTTTTTTTAAAGATTTTATTTATTTGACAGAGATCAGAAGTAGGCAGAGAAACAGGCAGAGAGAGAGGAGGAAGCAGACTCCCCGCTGAGCAGAGAGCCCGATGCGGGGCTCAATCCCAGGACCTTGGGATCATGACCTGAGCCGAAGGCAGAGGCTTAACCCACTGAGCCACCCAGGTGCCCCTGAGATTTTTTTTTCATGTACTAGATAGGCAAATATTTTTAAAGCTTGATATTATCCAGTGTTAATTATGCTGTGATGAAATAGGCACCTTCAGTGGGAATATAAACTAGTTAAACCCCCTTCAACAGAAACAAGAGAGGCTTCTTTGTAATTCAGAGGGCCCCATTCAGGCCCTGATCTGCTACAGACTTCCCGAATGTGGGGAATACTTCATAGCAGAAGACAGCAGACTCACCTGGAGCCCATGTCCCACCCCTTCTAGATCTTTCTGCAGATATCTAGGGCCCTGCACTTCTCTGCAAAAATGGCCCAGAGCCCATGTCAGGAACTAAACAGGACTCTTACTTCCTTACACCATGTTCCCAAAGGCAGATTGTGCTGCTGGTGTATGCATCTCCGACCTGCAGGGGTAGCCTGCAGGCGGCTGATTGATTGCAGGGTGATGGATAAAACTTAGATATGAAACTTGAAGCTGGTGTTCACATGGAGACACAGGAAAGTCTGCCTTGACTCTCTGGAGTCAAACCAGGGGTGGGAGGAAAAGGGAAGGTGGCCCCTGGTTTATGGACCTATTCAGAACATCCCAGCCTACCACTTCAAGGTGTCCAAGAATTCCGAATTGAAACTGGACTTCCAGGTAATAACAAAGGTGTGTCTGTCAAGGTAGGAGGATGGGACATACTTTACTGAACAGTCTGCAGCTTGATTCAAGTATTTACACATAGGATACGCACATCTTTACTTGTCCTTCTGTTCTGGACCCCGCAAGCGTTAGGGTGGGCCTGGATATAATCATGCGGAACAACATTTGGTAAAAACATTTTTAAATTAAAAAAAACTCATATTTTTTGTCCCAGAAATTCCCTGTCCAGAAACTTATGATGTAGAAACAGTTGTATGAGTCATAAATACTCACAAATTAAAGTACAAAGATGTTTCTATCTTCGTAATTATGATAATAATAATAGTAACAAAATGCCAAGCACTTTAATGAGCACTTTAAATATTATCACGGAATCCCCACAGTTAGAGGAGACTAATACTATCATCTCTGTTTTATAGAAAGGAAAATTAAACTTTAAATAGAGTACCCAGTTTCCATTCATTTAGCTTATAAGTGGCAGAGCTGGGGAGGTGAGAATTTTTTTCAACTTCTAAATCTGACATTTTTCAAGATTAAAAAACATTTATAAAAATGTATCTTTTGTAAATTTACTTTTAAAAGTTAAAGAACGGGGTGCCTGGGTGGCTCAGTCGGTTAAGCCTCTGCCTTTGGCTTGGGTCATGATCCCAGGGTTCCTCTCAGCAACGAGTCTGCTTCTCCCTCTCCCTCTGTGATCTCTCTCACTTTCACTCTCTCTCAAATAAATAAAACCTTAAAAAAAAAAGCGAAAAAATAAGTGAGAGAAAGATGCATGCTATATGATCTCACTTATATGTGCAAGCTAAAAATCAAACCCAAACTCAGATACAGAGAACAGATGGTAGGGAAAGGGGTGGGCGATGGTGAAGGGGACCAAAAGAGAGAGACCTCCAGTTTTCAGATAAATAAGTCTTAGGGATGCAGTATATAGCATGGGGATAGAGTGAATAGTACTGCACTATGTATCTGAAAGTCGCTAAGAGTAGGGCGCCTGGGTGGCTCAGTCCTTAAGTGTCTGCCTTCGGCTCAGGTCATGATCCCAGGGTCCTGGGTTGAGCCCCGCATTGGGCTCAGCGGGGAGCCTGCTCAGCGGGGAGCCTGCTTCCTCCTCTCTCTCCCGCTCCCCCTGCTTGTGCTCCCTCTCTTGTGTGTCTCTCTCTGTCAAATAAATAAACAAAATCTTTTTAAAAAGTTGCTAAAAGTAAGTTCTCATTCCAAGAAAATGCTTAACTATATGTGGCAGTGGAGGTTAACTACACTTATTGTGGCCATCATTTTGCAGTAGATACAAATATTAAACCATTATGTTGTACACTTTAAACTGATACAATGTTATACATCAGTTATCTCAAAAAAGTGCACATTGAAAAAATAAGTTGAAGAAATTGCATGATAAATACATACCTATTCACGACCAAGTCTCAACATTTCAGCACAATGATTTTATGAATACATTTTCTTAATTTACTGAATCACTTCAAGATCTACTGAACACACATCCTAAGCCTAAATATATACATTAAAATTATATTCTCCAACATAACAACACCATTTTCACACCCAAGAAAATTCATGATTTTCTATATACTACCTAATATCAGACTACATTTTCATTTCCATAATTCTTCCTCAAAATGTCTTACAGTCGTCTTCTATTTTTTCCAACCCAAGATCTAGTCTGAGTTGTTGATGTCCTGCTTCCAGATTCTGTGGGAACATGCTTTGAACAAAGCTCGATTGACTGGCTCTTTGCGAGGGCGGTGGCATAGGGAAGAGCCCTGCGAGAGGCTGAAAATTCTCTTTGGTAAGGAAAGGGTCAGGGCCTGGTGGTTTTGCTCTGGACGAGGTGCTGACAAAAAGCAAAGGCAATTCTGTGATTTTCTTAATTTTTTTTCTAGAAGCAGGAGGAACAAAGCAAGGAAGGGAGATGTTTGGCCATCTTTGTGGTTTGGACAATATTCTTGTTTTTGTCTGTCCTCAGAGAGGATTACAGAGTGGTCTGGTTTTTGTCTTGCTCCGTCTTGGTCACAGAGTGCCCTGATTTTTGTTCTGTGGAGTTGTTTATGTTCCTCAGGAGAACTCCGCCGCCCGGCCATTAGAGGCAGGCCTGCTAGCTGATGGGACTTCTTTCCCCGAGTTCGCATTTTATTTGGTTGTTACATCTTGTTTGTCTCTGTTAATCTAATACACTCCTCCTATTTTTAAAAAAATAGTGACTTTTTGAAACCTTGTCCAATCGTCTTGTAGGAAATCTCACGTTCTAGATTAATCTGTTTATTTGTTTGTAATGGCACTTAGTTTGTTCCAGTAAATTGGAAAATAGGTCCAGGGGCTCGGTAAGATTTACTTGTTAAACTTTTCAAGTAACAAGACTTCACAGGTGTTGCTGTTAGGTTAACATATCCTGTCAGGAGACATGTAATACTAGATCATCTCCTGATTAGTGATGTTAAGTTTGACAACTGGGGTGAAGGGTGGCACCACACTTCTCTGTTATAAACGTACGTCAGTGAGCCGCTCAGTCTGTGGGATAACACTGGGCACTGCACAAATCTCTTCCTCCCCAGGACCCTTCTTCAGCGTCTCTGATTATCCTTACCTGAGTCAATTATTTCCTCAGGGATTGCAAAATGGTTATTTTCTATTTTATTGTTCTTTCTACATGTATAAGGTGGCATTTGTCTCTAAACAATATACCCTTATCATCTGGTAATGAACTGTAGTGCCTCCTGAAAAAGAATCTGTGAATTCCTAGGGACACCGGAAACGGAAGGAGAAAAACACTCATTTGTTCTGATCTGAGGTCATTGATATGGCTAAAATTCCACATGGGAAATGATGAGCCATACTCTCCATCTTTTCTCTGATCTCACTTAAAAGTACTACAGTTAGGGGCGCCTGGTTGGTTCAGTTGGTTAAATGTCTGAAAAATGTCCTTTTCTTGGGGGAATGTGGGACTTAGAAACCAAGATCTGGTTATGGGGGGCACTTACGGAGACAGGCTTGTTGTTGCTTCCAGACCCTTTTAGTAAACAGAACTAAGAAAACAAACACACAACACACAAACAAGAATTCATACTAATATTTCCAGTTCAAATATTGATAGTTTTATCTTAATATATATATATAATTTTAAAAATTATAAATCATGTTACTACTACCAATAAAACTATAAGGCAATGCTTAATATTTAACTGTAGTACTTTTTAAAAAAAGATGTATTTATTTATTTTAAAGAACATGAGAGAGTGGGGCAGAGAGAGAGGGAGAGAGTATCAAGCAGATTCTTTGCTGAGCATGGAGCCCAAAGGCAGGGCTTGATGAAGAGCTCGATCTCAAGACCCTGAGATCATGACCTGACTGTAGGACTTTTTAGTCTTTAGAGTATAGCTAAAAATATGCACATTACTGTTATCAGAAATACTTAATCCTTTTCTCTGTGAAGCTAAAATTTGACATATCAGGCTTATTTTTTTTTTTAAGATTTTATTTATTTGACAGAGAGAGAGAGATCACAAGTAGGCAGAGAGGCAGGTAGTGGGGGAGGAAGCAGGATCCCCGCTGAGCAGAGAGCCCGATGCGGGCCTCGATCCCAAGACCCTGAGATCATGACCTGAGCTGAAGGCAGAGGCTTAACCCACTGAGCCATCCAGGTGCCCCTGACATATTAGGCTTATAGGATTAGTTTTACACTTGGTTTTTATTTCTCTTTGATGTATTTTTACCTTTTTTGAATATTACATTATTCAAAAGTTAAAACCTTATGAAAAACACACTCAGAAAAGTCTTACATCCATCTCTATCCCTTCCACGTCAGCCCTCCCCTCAAGAGGTAACTTAAAATAGACAGAACTCATTGATGAAAGACATTTTTGAGACAATAGGTAGTTTCTTTCCCCGAGTTTTTTAGGTGAAGCCAAAATATAAGTGATAATTGTATTAATATGGTTACAATATTGAGGTTATGTAGGTATAAAATGAAGTTTGAAATGGAGTGATGAAATAGAAGATTTGCAAATCAGCGCATATAGAATGATCATCAGGAATATGATAGGGGTGCCTGAGTGGTTCAGTCAGTTAAACATCTAACTCTTGACTTCGGCCCAGGTCATGATCTCAGGGTTGGAAGATCAAGCCCTGTGTCGAGCTTGGCATGGAGCCCGGCACTGAACTCTGCACTGGCCATGGAGGCTGCTTGGGATTCTCTCTCTCCCTCTCCCCTCACCCCTCTCTCTCTGATGCCTGATAATAACCTCTTCTTTAAGACAAATCTTTAAAGATCTGGAAGCTGTGTTTTATCTTACTTACTGCAAGTTGCTCACTAAAACTCGAGCATTCCAAAGATCCAATACCCCAGTTCTCCACCTCTAAGAAACAGAGGTCGCTTGTTATTCCAATTAACCTTCTCAAAAAAAAAAAAAAAAAATTGTTCTTATGGGATTTTTTTTCACTGACAAAAGTCTTTCATAAACTTTATCTCCTTACTTCTCAGGCTAACTATGTGAAATAAGCCAGAAAGTAATGGCCTTAGGCCACATGTGTCCCTAAAACTGTTTCATCTGACCCAAAGTGTTTTCAAATATTTTAATTAGATACTGTGACTCAGAAACTAAAGGATTTCTTATTAAAATCCAGATATCTAGGGATGCCTGGGTGGCTCAGTTGGTTAAGCGGCTGCCTTCGGCTCAGGTCATGATCCCGGCGTCCTGGGATCGAGTCCCACATCGGGCTCCTTGCTCGGCGGGGAGCCTGCTTCTCCCTCTGCCTCTGCCTGCCACTCTGTCTGCCTGTGCTCGCTCGCTCTCTCTCCCTCTGTCTCTGACAAATAAATAAAAAAAATCCAGATATCTAGGTTCTCCTGAAAAGTTGGAAGTCTTGATGCAGGGATCTAGGATTCTAGGTTGGAACTGGTTGGAGCTATAAAGCCCTTGACCCCTTTAGGAAGGACGTGTGCCAGGCCACGATTTGTTATTGTCTTGGCTCTAGCTAAGGAAATTTGAGTGTTCATCTCCTCTGAGTTAAAATGTCTGTCCTAGGATCACCCATGCTGAGGAGAACTCTATTCCCCTCTACTGTTCAAATCTGTAGACTAGCCATGGCTTCTAGCCATATCAGTGGACTCCAACCCCTGTCTAGGTCCCTGTAGTGAGATCGGCCCCAAGACCACTGTCTAGAAGCTGGCCTAAGCTCTCCTATGTAGCCACAGGTAGAACTGGTCACTGGAAGCCACCATGATTCTATCAGGGATTCAACCAGCCTTCACCAAAGCAAATGAAGAAAACTCCAGTGAAGGGTTTTTTCTTTCAAGTGGCATCAGACCTCTTTGACTTTTCTACACTTGAGCTCTAAATGTCAACTGCCCTGTGGGTGGGAAAGTCTCCAGGACCCAAATGACGTCACTCTCTAGGGAATTCTAATCAGATGTCCCAGACCACCTTCTCAGCATCTTCTCATTAGAGCAATGGAACAAAGAAGGTGTAAGCAAAACTTGGGCACTCTTGACACCAGTGGAAACCTCGACCTCCACTGGCCATGAACGTGAGGGCAGGCCACCTAGGCGTGCCTTGCGTTTGTCATCCTCGGCCACAGGCCCGGTGTCAGCGCTTCTGGGAGCTCTCCTCTCACATACCATAACCACACGTTTTTCTCCACTGTCTTCAGATTCTTCTTAAACTTTTTACTTAATACAAGCACTGCCACTAAACGTTACATAATTAAATATTCCTCTATAACATCTTGGTGCCTATGTCGTATCCCATCACAGGCTTGGACCTTTATTTAATCAATCTCCTGGTGTCGTACACTGTGACAAATTAATCACCTTCCTTTTCTCATTTTCCACAATGACTTCTGTTTATAGATGCTTAGATGCCTCATAGATGTATGAGGCAGGTGCTGTTCTAGGCACTAATCAGACTACAAAGATAAAGTACCTCTCGGGAAGTTTGGTTAGAAGACCCTGACACATAGGACCCTGCTCGTCCTGCTGGTCCAGCTGGGCAAAGGGCAGAGGAAGTTTGGACTTAGCACATGTTGGAATAAGAAGGTGCTGGAAGAATTGTGAGGTGAGCCTGGAGAGACAAGGAGGGACCCAGGCCTGAATTTTATCCTGAGAACAATGAAGCAGCAGATGAAAAATATGATACAATTTGCATTTTTAAAAAGTTCTCTGGCCAACACCTTTTATTTTTTCTGAAGATTTTATTTGAAAGCAAGCAAGCAAGCTTGCAAGAGCATGAGTGGGGCGGGGCAGAGGGAGATGTAGACTCTCTGCTGAGTAGGGAGTCCAACATGGGGCTCAATCCCAGAACCCTGAAATCATGACCTGAGCCAAAGGCAGACATTTAACCAACTGAGCCACCTAGACATCCCCACCTCAGCTGACTTCTTTTAAATCTTCAGGTCCCTGTAAGGGTTCACCTGATGACTCTCAACTGATGACTGGATTGACCAATCAGCCAAGATGTTACCAGTCCTCTTTGGCCACACCCCCACCAGGTCAAGTCTCAACATAAAGGCACAACCCAATATGACACAGTTCTCACTTTTATTTTATTTATTTTTTTCATTTTTTTAAAAAGATTTGATTTATTTATTTGACCAAGAGAGATCACAAGTAGACAGAGTGGCGGGCAAAGAGAGAGGAAAGGAAGCAGGCTCCTAGCTGAGTAGAGAGCCCGATGCGGGGCTTGATCCCAAAACCCTGGGATCATGACCCGAGCCCAAGGCAGAGGCTTTAACCCACTGAGCCACCCAGGCGCCCCACACTTCTCACTTTTAAATCACTAAAGAACATATAGAAGTTTACTGAAAGCTCTTCAGGGTTGAAGGAGGGGTTTACATTACATACTGCTGCAAAAACATAGTATCTTTGAATATCCACCCTCCCTGCAAAAGTCCTTCTACATACATTAGTGGCCCAAATACCATTATGAAGACTCTAGCTTTCTCCACTCCAACCCCTTCCCTCAGCCCCACCCTAGTGCCTTTCCTCAGCATCTCTTGATCCTTTTTTATACTAGTAAGAAATCTAATCTGGTCATCTTGTAATTCAATCTTTGCTGCTGTGATTCAATCATCCAAAATTTTGGATGTTTGTTGAGGTAGGGAAGGAGGGAACAGGAAAGTACAAGGAAGGGAGGACAAAGACATGCAGGGAAAAATAGTAATGGCTTTTGGTTTGCTCTGAACAATTAATGCTTGGGTTGCCATTTATTTTTAAAATTATAAGCATGTTACATCTTTCAATTTTACAATTTCTGATATTTTTCTCAAATAAAAATATTTTAAACAAAAAGAATCTCCGTCTCCCTCATAAAAGAAAAAGTTATTCTTGGTATCTTAAAGAGACCCAAGCGAGACTGCACTTAAAATTTATAAGCATGAGCTTGAGTGCCTTTGTCCACTGCTCCTCTGTGTTCAAGTGGGTCTTGATGGAATAGAACTCACCGCGGCTTCCAGAGTCTTCCATTAGGCCAGTCTCCACATGAATCCTGTAGGGCAGACAAAGACCCCACTTGGCCTTCTCAGCCTCTTCTTTGAACTGCTGCATGCAGTCCAAAAAAGCCATCATTGCCTGGTCAAATTTGACATGTGAGCAAGTTCTCTGTCCTGTGATACAGAACAATGGCAGCTGACCGGGTTCATCGGCTAAAGACTTCAGATAGGACCGGTTTCCACAGGGGATGAGTCGATACCTCTGAAACTCCAGCCCAATCTTATTGGACAGGGCAAGGAGCAGCAAGGCTGTCTGGCCCCAGGCCATGTTAATCTCCTTCCAGCTCACAGGGGTGGTGGGGAGGCAGCCCAATCTGAAGCTGTTGATGATGCCCACAGGACCATCATGCCTGATCTCAAAGGTGGCACTGAAGACACTGGTCTTCTTCAGCCAGTCCCACTGGATCTGGGCGTGTCTCAGCTGGTTCTTCACACTCTTCAGCTCGTCCTGCAGTTCCAGTTGCTGCCACTTCAAGTAACTGTAGTCCCTCCAGTACTGCTCGTCCTGCTGGTCCAGCATCTTGGTCTCTGCCCGGGCTGCCTCAAGATCTTCTGCTATTCTTTCTTGGTTCTTCTCCACCTCCTTCAGCTCCTGGACCAGCCTCGCCTCCTCCAGCTCCAGGCCCTCCAGCTCCTCCTGCAGGGTCTTTGTCTCCTCCTCACGCATCCCCCGCATCCAGTATTTGTAGCTCTGGTACTCGGATTCTACAATAACGAGTTGGGTGTCTATCTGCTCTAAAAGTTTGTCAGTACAGTCCTCACAAAGCGGGTGGTCCATATCTTTTTCACCAGTGAGGATGTCAAAAATGTCCCGAATAGTCTTCTGGATGTTAGTGAGTGTTCTTGCAGAGTCAAACTTTCCAAGCAAGATGAACTTGTTAGAACTGTCCCTTGACATCTTGCCATCGCCAGGGTGGGTAGAACAGGAGGCACCATCCTGCAGCTCTTTACTGTCTGTCTCTGCCTTGGCGGGAGGGCCGTGCTGCAGGGTTTCTGCCGGCTCCTGCTGAGCTGAGGTGAATGTGGAAGCTGCAGATTCTTGGGTGGTCTCAGGATCCAAGGTCCCCATGAACTGATCCAACTTCATGGGCTGCCTGCAGCCCTGGCAGATGAAGCGGATAGAAGACATGGTGGAGGCCTTGGCTCTTACTCTGTAAGTTTCCTCTGGCTGCCCACCTATCCATTTATACCTTTTTAAGCTTCTTTAAAGTAGTGATTCTTTTAAAATGCATATTTCATCTTATCACTCTTCTACTTAAAACCTTACATTGGTACCCTCCTTAGATACCTCTAGGCCTCCTTTAGCTCCTTTTAGACTTTTGGACAGGTGATTCTTTCTAAAAGGAAAATCTGATCATCTCACTTTGTCCTTTACCACTCCCAAGGCATATCTTAAGAGTAATCTTTGTAACTAAGCTCTGATCATGGCACTTCCCTCCTTAAAATGGTTTTACGCTCTTATCTTACCTTACAATAAAGTCCCATCATCTTAACCTGACGCTAAGGCCTCTTCTCATTTTCCCAACTACTTCTGTCCCAATTTCTTGCCACCTTCACTCATGGGCTTCTCCATGATCCCTGGAGTGATGGTTGAAAAGGATCTACCATGCAAAGTATGCTTTTCCTCATCCAAATACTCCTCCCCAAAGCGTTGGGGAATATCAGAATAAGTTTGGAACTGCTTTCAATGTCATGGTCAGTTCTGAGTCCTGATTCATCCTCGGGAGTAGAATAGCAAAGTATATTCACTGCTAAAGACTAAACCTCATTTTAATTACCCACCCACCAAAACCAAACAAATCCAAGCCACGGCTGGCTTTGAGTTTGAACCAGCCCAGACAGATCATACCCCAAACAAGCTAAAGAACATAGAGGTGAAGGAGAGTAGAGATTCCTTCAGACTCTGGTTTATTTAACAACAGAATGATGTCTCCAAGAAAATCCAGGATCCCTCCGTGAAGCCTTCCTTTTGTGGAGGAATGAGTGGAACTGGAGTATTGCTTATAGTTGGGAAGGAAATCCCTTATTTCTGGAGACTTTTCTTCCAATTCTAACCTCCTCATTCCCGGGTCTCCTTTGGGAAGACTGGAATAGGCCAAGAGTGAGGAGTCTGTGGGTTGGAAGTATCGGCAGCAAGGACTTTATGCACTACCATACTGCCAGCACTTAGACGAATTACCTTGTCCCCTTTCCCTTTCCAACCTTTGCTCCTTGGGCTTTGTCACAAACCTCCAGGAAAGAGTTGTCTATAATTACTGTCTCCAATTCCTCTTCTTCTGTTCTTTCTTAAACCCACCGTGATTCACCTTTATCTCAGTACTCTACAGGAAGTCATATCAAAGTCACAAATGTTATCTATGTTGTTAAATTTAATCTTGGTGGAATGGGAAGAAAGGTCTTCAGCCAAAAATAAGCATGGGGAAGAGATGTGTGTGAGTCACCCAGGTGAGTAGGAGACTGAATGGAGGAAAGAAGTGGCATGATTGCTCTTCCCTTGTAATGATCCACATGGGACTTGCTGTCATGAGTAGGCATACATTTTTGTCTAGCCACTCATGGCATGGGTTTGTCAAGCAAGCGAGACTAAACCAGGGAGGTAGGAGAGAAGGTGCCAGCAGGGAAGTGTTTAGGAAGGCTGACTGCAATATATCCTGGGAAGAAAGAACAGGGATGGAGGGAGACACAGGGAAAAGGTGGGAGAGTTGATGTGCTTCTGTTCTGGGAGGTTAAGGAGTGTCAAGAGTCAGGATATCAGGAGGCCAGATGAGTGAATACAGGAGGTAGTCAGAGGGTGGGCATGAAATGGACACAACAGAGGACTTGCTCCCTGCAGTCTATAATCATCTTTCATCTCCCCATCCTGAAACAAGTAACCTTTGTTTGGCTCCTCCAGGCACATGTCACAATACCTGGAGTCAGAGGGTCTTGGGTTCTAATCTTGTTTACTTAACAAGTTACTTAGCCCTTTTGATGCTCAGATTCTTCATTTGAAAATGAATGAAACAGAAGCCATCATAAGAGGATTGCTTTGATGATTAAACTAGATGATGTTTAGAACTCAAATGACATTAGTTACCTCTCACTGCGAGTCACCTGTATGGCGAGTACCTGGCTTTCTCTTCCTTGTGCACCTTGAACTTCTCAAAAGAGAAGTTCACTACTTCTCACTGTTTCCAAATCCCCACCAAACCTCTTTCAACCTTTGCAATCTGGCATCTGCCTCTATAATTAATAGATAAAATGGTTCTTGCTAACATCAACAATGAATTCTTAAATAGCACACCCCAAAACATTTTTTCTGCCCTCTTCCAAATTGGTGCTCATTCTTTAACATTGGAGGTGATTAGCATCCTTTCCTCATCAAAAGGGGAAAGCAAAGTCATTATTTGGATTCCAGAGAATTGCTGCTTCTGATTCTCCTAGATCTCTGATCTTCCTTTTCTGCCCTGTTGACTCATCCTGCCAAGAGTTTCTGAATCTTAAAAAATAAAAATCTGTCTTTGATATAGACAACTAAACTTTTCTGAAGTTTGCAAAATGTGAATAAAAGCCACCTTTAAAAATTCAAGGCTTTGTATACCCATGTTCATAGAAGTATCATTTATCATAGTCAAAAGGTAGAAGCAACACACATGCCCATTGATGAGTAAATGAATAAACAAAATGTGGTATATACATACAATATAGTATTATTGAGCCTTAAAACGTAAAGAAATTCTTACCCATGCAACAATTTGGATGAACCTTGAGGACATTGTGCTAAATGAAATAAGCCAATCACAAAAGGACAAATATTGCATGATTCCACTTAAATGAAGTACCTAGAGTAGTCAGATACAATTCATAGAGAAAGGAAGTAGGATGGTGTTTGGGGGGGGGTATAGGGGGGTGTTCTTTCTATAAACTGTGATATTGTGATTTACATAAAAAATATGCATTTGGTCTTCTCTGTAGGAGCACAGAGCTCCTAAACCCTTGGCATTTCCTAAGCAATGAGAGTGTGATCAAGGTGTATTTTGTTATGTTAATGAAGTGACTATTAGAAAGCACCTAAAGATGGGAGCTGATTTTCAGGAGAACCAACCATGTGATTGGAGGGTAGGAACTTCTAGCTCTACCCCCACCCCCACAGCCTCCAGGAGGAGAGTGAGGCTGGAGATTAAATCAATTACCAATGGCCAGTGATTTAATTAAGTGTGCTTATATAATGAAATCTCCATGAAAACACAAAGAGGAGTGGGCTGAGAGAAGTTCTGGGTAGGTGAACATGTGGCAGTTTGGGGAACACGGTGAGCCTGGAGGGGGCATGGAAGCTCCATAAGCTTCCCACATATCTTGTCTTATGTATCTCTTTCATCTGACTATTCCTAAATTATATCCTTTTATAGTAAATTGGTAATCTGGTATAAGTGAATGCTTCCCCGAGTTCTGTGAGCTACTACAGCAAATTAATCAAAACTGAGAGCGGTCAAGGGAATCATTTGGTTACCATCCCAGGTGACAACCTGGATTTGCAGCATTTGGCATCTGAAGTGGGGAATGGGTCTTATAAGGCTTATAAGGAGTTTCTTCCTGAGTCTTATGATCCTTGATGGTTTTCAGCTCAAGATAATCTGCATGCCCAAGGGACAGACGCTTCCAGGGTGATTCATTCTGAAGTCCCTCACGCAACCTTGTGAATGTACTTAATGCCACTGCACACTTAAAAATTGTAAAGATGGTACTTTATCACCATTAAAATAAAATAAAATAAAATAAGGGACCTGTAAGGGACCTGTCTAAAGCGGCTCTCTTTCTGCAGGGCCCCTGAGGTGATAAGATCGCTCTTAGAAACTTTCCTAGAGATTTAACATGACCTGGGGCTCTCAGATGGGCCCAAAGTATAAGACTCATCATTAACTAGAAAAAACAGAGCGTTGGCTCAAAAATGCTAAGCAAACATGCCTATGTTTGCTATTATTAATGTAAAAAAAGTTCTGTTATGTGTGTCTTACCACAGTTTAAAAACCTCAAGGTTGCACTGACTTCTGAGACTCAGGATGTCCCCTGTTTCTTTGTAAATCTCCACAGACTCTGACTGTGGCCTCACAAGGCCAGTGTGGGGATTCGAGGTTTCTGAGGAAGGATTCTTGCGGCTGCAGAGGGCCAGACACCTGTGGGCCCAGATGTGACTCACACAGGATGGGAAGGCAATGCTCACAGTTACAGAGGAGCCCGGATTTCTGGTTCACATAAGAAAATTTTTAAAGGAATTTTAAGCTTTAATTCATTTTGCTTTGTTTCAGACTAGCCAATGTCCTCTTTGCTAGAGAAACTCCAGAGAAGTTCATCGTGACAGGCTGGAATGAGAATTTTTTTTTTTTTTTTCAAGACTCAGACCGTCAAAAGAGCCAAGATTCTGGCTTTCTATCCCAGGTCAGAGGCTGATTGAGGAAGTCATTTCGGCTCACAGGCTGCTTAAACTCTGTGAAACGGGTGCAATGCTAGCAATTAAACGTTGCTCACATTAGCTGTTGAGGGCAAGGACATCTGCACCGTGCCCCGTCAGTGTTCTGTACCATGTGTGATGGCAAGTAAGTGTTCAGTAAACCAGTGCTGGATTCTGCATTACTAATGCATGGAAGTGCCCAGCCTGCGGGACTGGAGCTCCCGCCGCCTGTTCCTCCCCACTAATGTCTAGCTAAAGCCGTGCCAGAAAAATAAAATATAGATTTATGCAGAGCTAACTTATTCCTATAAAACAAATATTCTCTATTTGCAAAAAGATTCACAGAACTCCTACAAATAGTTTGCTGGCTAAAGTGCATGACAGAACATTAACTCTTTATAATCAATAAAATGTTGGGAGTCAATGCCGGTTGAAGGGCAAAATCTCCCAAGTCAATCCACCCGTGAGGATTGATACCTCTTTTGCTGTGCCCTGACACATGCATCCAGTAGTCTCAGTGGATGGCACTTGGCGTATCTACCCCACTGCTGGCCTACATGTCTCTCAAAAATATTGTTGAAATCCATCTTATGTCTTTAACATTCATTCACCCATTTTGTTGGTGGAAAACTCTTCTTTTTTCTTTTTTTTATTCCTATGGAAGGACTTCTAGATACCATGACTCTGACTCAAATAATCCCATACATGAGACAGCTCATTCTACCAAAATATACTGGTAAAAAATTTTTTTCAGAGAACTGCATGCTAATCATAATGATTTGATAATTGGACTAAAAATCTTAGGAATATCAATTTATTGCATGTGGTGGATTGCTGTCCCTTGTCA
The DNA here is from genome assembly GCA_004024625.1 of Mellivora capensis. Lineage (NCBI taxonomy): Eukaryota > Metazoa > Chordata > Mammalia > Carnivora > Mustelidae > Mellivora > Mellivora capensis. The sequence goes on along the minus strand of PISX010020157.1, from coordinate 16,613 downwards.
CAAGGAGTGCCTCTAGAAGTTCCTGATGATGGTGTATCATTCCCTCACAAGAGGACTGTGAGGGTCACCCACTCCCAAGACCTTGGCTATATGAACATGGAAAACACCATCATCAATATTCGGGCTCAGGCCCTTGTTCTCATCATCCTCATAATCATTAGCAAGGAGAGGAAGGTCCACAGAAAGCAGTTGAAATCTTGATGCCTTAAACCAGTCCCTTCAAGATTGTGCATGCTCACAGGGAGGACTGTATTTTATACCTGAGGCCAAACTAGTGGAAGCCAAACTGCTGCCCACCCCTGGACAATGCCCACTGCTCTGGATGTTCTCATCCATGCCATGGGCCCCATTTAATATATTTGCCTCACTCTGAGGCTAAGTTAACGGAACTGCCCTCTTACAGCCTGTTCTGGGTGGCCTAAAGATTTCTTCCCTCTGTTCTGCTGCTGTGGGAAGAGCTCCGGCCCAGGATTCAGGAGGCTTGGTTTCTGATCATAATTTACTATAGAGGGTTCTTCTCTGCACTTCTCGGTTTTCTTATTTGTAAAATAAGGGACTTGGAGCAAGTGATATTCAAAGTCTTCACAACCTCTCTTCTTATAACTTTTCCATCTCTTTTTAGGCCAGGTTGCCAACTAGTTCTTGTGCCCACCCCACTCCCTCCTAACCCCACAATAATATCACTGAGAAATAACTTGAGAACTAGAAATTATTAAAACTCGTAAGCTTATACCTGAAGACAGCCATGTGATGAAACATATGACCATGGACTATGTTTCACCTATTTTGGTAGTTTGAGATGCTTTTTCAATGACAAAGAAATTGGTGATTGATGTCATATTCTTGTCTACACACTCACAACAGGCCTAACAATCACAGGCTGGAATGGACTGGAATGATAGGAAGCTGTGTGGATCCAGGACCTGCCGGGATCATGGAGAAGGTGGAAAGTGGGGACCACCACCAGCTGTCAGGGCATGGATTGAGGGGCATGCCCCATGGAAGAGTGAGGCGAGGATCGGGAAAGGATGAGGAGGCTGAGGCTGGTGAGATGCTCTGGGCACTAAGACTGGGGTGAAGGCCAAGGTTGTTGGGGCCAATGTGATCACTGGCCAGCTGGTTTGACATTCAAAGTTATGCTGACAACAGTGCTGGCTTATCATCTTCACCATTGGCTCACTGAATCCTACTGCAAGCATGGGGAAAGGGACGGAGGCGAACACCTTTTAAAGACCTAACATGTTCCTGGCTTAGTGTGGCAAATCTATTGTCAAGCAAATATTCATCATTCTCTCCCTCTGTTTGGAGTGATTTTGGACCATGGACTGTGGGATGAAGTGACAGTGTCTTAGTTCCAATCCCAAGTGTCTCCTAGCCCTCTTGTGCTCCTGTCTTCCACCATGAGAAAAGCTCTGCCTCTGTCCCCAAGAGAGAAGGCATCTGGAGCCCAGCCCAGCCAACCTGCAAAACTCCGAGTGAGAAATACATGCTTGGGTTGTAAACCTCTGAAACTTGGGGTTTGTTATCACAGCAAAAGCTGAGTAATTGAGATGTGTTAGCCTTTCTCAAACAAACAGGATCTCAGGTGAGGATAAGAAGCCCTCAGGTCCTGGGTTTTGGGCCCAGGCATAGTTGACAACAAATCAAAAACCATGCTTTCCATGAAAACATGGCGACTCTAGTCTTTGATGAGTAAAGCAACAGTTGACTGAAAATAGAAAAGTGGTCTGAGAGAAAATGCTAACTGAATATTCCTTCAGTAGCCCCAAGTACAAGAGCTCGAGATCCTCCCAGGAGTGGATGTCCTGATGGGAGTTCTGCATCAGCAGAGTAGCCTCGGATGCTGTAAGGATGCAAATGGCTGGCTGCTGAGAGCCCTTTCTCTCCCTTCTCCCTACCTGTGGACTTCACAGTATAGTTAGGAAGAGATATAGCATCCCAGAGAAAATACGATCCGACTGCTCCAGTGCCTTTCGGGGAGAGTGGAAATAACGTGACCCCGTCTGAGGGCTCCTACATTCCTCTGCCAGAAATCCCTGGCTCCTCTCCTCTTGTGAGTCACCCCTGCAGGTGTTCAACCCTCAGGATGAAAAATGATGCTCTGGGATAAAGAAGCATTGCGGGGCTTACTAATCCCTCACCACTGGAAAGTAGGCAAGGAAAAAACATGGAACACGGGATGGAAATGCAGTTTGGAAATCAGCTGGGGAAGGATATCAGGCCTTCACAGAGTCAGCCAGAAAAGTTATTTCCAGTATATTTTTCAAAGATCCTGAGTAACCTTTTTGCTTTCCAAATGTACTGCATTCAGGGTCAGACTGGCCCCAAAGTCAGTTGAACTTGGCCCCGTGGTCTAGGAAGAAACTCCTCTGACGGTGTTCAATCCCTGCCTGCCTTGTTGCTGTGGTGTCTGGGAATTTACCCAGCCTGACCCCTCATCAGTGTGGGGAGACCATTCTCAGTATGCAGTGCGGGGGACTTCTTCTCTCTTGAACATGCCGAGCCCTCCCTCTGAGTCTGCCCCTTCATCTTCCCAGGTGGTTCTGCAAGGTGGTTCTGAATTCTGTCCCGATGCTTCTTTTAAAATGTTGCTTGGGGCACCTGGGTGGCTCAGTCAGTTAAGATTCTGACTCTCAACTTCTGCTCATGTCATGATCCTGATCAGGGTAATTAGATCAAGCCCCACGTCTCAGACTCTGAGCTCAGCCTGGAGTCTGCTTGAGATTTTCTCTCCCTGCCCTACCCCCTGCATGCGCGCTCTCTCTCTCCCAAGTAAATAAAAATAAATAAAATCTTTTTTTAAAAAGTTGCTTAATTATATATATATATATATATATATGTATATGTATATATGTATATATATATAACTAATACATGAAGACTTACTAGTACAGAGAATTCAGGTCTTTCTGAGGAAATGGAAAACTGAGCGAGTCCCCCTTCCTTTCTTCTCTCCCTCTAGACCTTTCCCCTTCCCCAGGGAAACTTTACAATGTTTTGTTCCCTTTTCTTTAACTGAGATATTGTGATTTATAATAACTATATATTTGGTCTTTGACCCCCTTCCTGGTACAGACTTGCTAAAACCCTTTGAAACTTGGACATTGCCTAAGGATGCTAGCAGAACCAACCCATGTGATGAGAGGGTTAGAATTTTCAGTCCCTGCCCCAGGACCTCCAGGCTGGTGAGAAGAGCTGGAGGCCAGTGTTTTCTTCAATCATGTGGATATATTGAGGCCTCCTAAAAGTAAAATCCTAAAAGGACAGGGTTGAAAAAGCTCCCAGGTTGGTGAACACATGGAGATTCAGGGGGAGGAGTGTGCCCAGAGAGAACATGGAAACTCTACACCCCTTCCCCACACCTTGCTCTATGCAACTTATCCTTCTGGGTATTGCTGACTTTGATCCTTTTATAACAAACCAGGGATCTAAACCTTCAATAAAGCCAGTCAGTCAGAAGTCCAGATGACAACTTAGATTGTGATTATGTCTGAACTGGGAGGTGGGGGCAGCCTTCTAGGTCCTCTAACCTGTGGGATCTGACACTATCTCCAGGTGGACAGTGTCAGAATTGAGCTGAATTGTAGGACATCTGGCTGGTGCTGGAGAATTTCCTTTTGGTGTGGGAGACACTCCTCTGACAGCCAAACTGGCATTAGGGGCAGAGCCTGCGCTAACCTTTTCCTTTCTATAATTCACAGATCTGTGACACAGAGGCATCCTTTCATGTAAATAAGTTTTCATTTTCTTTAACAATTGTGGTGTCTGTCCCTATGGAATGGGGGCCCCCAAATGTGGGGTGACAATCAGGTGGAAGCCGGTGGTCAGGGCAGTGCAAGCGTTCAACCCAAGGCCGAACAAAGGAGAGAAGTTTCTTGAACACACTGCAGGGGAGCCGCTGGAAGTCAGCAGGCAGAGGCTGCCTGCAGCTCAGGAGTGGGTGGGGGCTGTATTTAAATCAGGAAGGGGAGGAGGCCTGGGGATGTACGGAACTTTCCCTTTTTTGGTAACTGTGTCTGTGTGTGTGTAACCCATTGGCCAGTTAGGGCCTATGGATATTGTAAGGTGGGTCACAAGCCGGGCCCCTCTGTACTCAGCCAGGGGGTCGTGGTGGGCCCTTTTGCCTATTGTCTAAAACTGGCTCTAGATCCATGTCCTACATAGTGCTTGTGACACATGAACCAGAATTTGTTCCATCGGTTCCCTCTGGATGGAAAGAAAACTAACAAGTGATAACCCAACATTCCGGCCTTTGTAATCTTGGATCTTTTGTAATTAATGCTTTCTTTCCTTCTAAAGTGCTTTCTTACCTCCAAAATCGAGGCCGGCTCATTCCCACACCAGTGGACCACATGGCCTGGTTTGGTCTATCAGGAGACAGGTTAGTTTTACTCTAATAAATAATGATGTTGTAATTTTCTTTTATCAGAAACTCACTCTAATGATGGATAATTCAATACCTTTGCACAGCATTTAATCCTGATTACAAGAGAAATTAATATCAAATGAAAGCTGACCTTCCTACCTCTGAGGTTTCTGTGCTGCATAAATATGTTGACCAGCAGTTCCAGAATGGGGTCTCCGTGTGTGTGGCCAGTTTGACAGGCCGAGGTATGTTGTGATTCACAAGGAGGCCCGGAGACTATAGAGGTCATTTCTTTTTTTAAAAATTAATTAATCAATTAATTTGAGAGAGAGAGAGAGAATGAGAGAGAGAGAGAGCCTGGGATGGGAGAGGGTCAGAGGGAGAAGCAGACGCCTACTGGGCAGGAAGCCTGATGCGGGACTCCATCCTGGGACTCCGGAGTCATGCCCTGAGCTGAAGATAGTCGCTCAACCAACTGAGCCCCCCAGGCGCCCTAGAAGCCATATCTGATGTTCCCCTAAGTCTGACTCTTTGACTTCTCTTTCCTTTATTTATGACAGAGATCGCCAAGTGTTTGCACCCACTGCCCGTGCCATAGGGTGCTGACGGTCTGACTTGCCAATTCCAGTACCAGTCTTGAGACAGAATGCCAGGAAATGTGCTTTGGAGCTTTTTTTCTTCCTCTGCCATTTCTTGAGATGTCTTTAGATTTAAGGATACTTTGGAAAGTTTATTTAGCAAGTAGTTCCTTTTCTACTCTGGTGATGTCCTAGCCAGCACCAATCTTCGGTCTCTTCCTATTGATTTCCTGGTAGGATTTAGTTTACAGGCATTAGCAAAAATATACAATTTTGGGGCACCTGGGTGGCTCAGTGGACTAAAGCCTCTGCCTTCAGCTGAGGTTCTGGGATCGAGCCCCGCATCGGGCTCTCTGCTCCACAGGGAGCCTGCTTCCTCCTCTCTCTCTGCCTGCCTCTCTGCCTGCTTGTGATCTCTGTCTGTCAAATAAATAAATAAAATCTTAAAAAAATTTAAAATCTTTAAAAAAAGGGAAAGAAGAAAAATAAAGCATACGTGTAGACTAAGAGTAAAAAGGTAGAAAAATATATACCATGCAAATACTAATTCTCCCCAAATCAGCTATAGTAACATCAGACTAAATTGACCTAAAGGCAAAAAGCATTTAAAAAGATAAAGGGGAGGTACCATTATGATTAAATGTTCAGATCACCAAATTTGTCTGTGAACAAAAGCAAGGCAGGGTTTATAAAAGCAAATCTGGAATCTATGGAACAGTGACCCCCGCACCCCTTATGTAAATGAATTGACTAATCAGTACCCTCCAGGAACACAGCTGTAGCTGAACAAAGTTGAGTTTATTAACTCTTCACAACAAAGGAGAACTCACACCATAGGGAACTGCGGGATGTCCCAGGAGAGGGCTAGAAAGGAGTCACAGGATTTAGGGTTGTGTGAGAGATTTGGGGAGTGTTTAGGAGGCAGGTCCTTGCTAGGGGGTGGGAGTAGGGCTAATTTTACGGTGGGATATCTAGATACCTCACACCTAGAGGGTAGGAAGGATGGATGGTGGCAAAAGCTACAAGTGGTCAAGGATCAGCCGTCATTCATTAACCAGGATAAGGAGATGTCTGGTCAGTTTTGTGGGTGGGATGACGTTCCTGCTTTGGTCCGTGGTCACATGATTATGGAGTGGCCTCGATTTGTCTCTGTCTCTGTCACAGAGATCCGTCTCTGTCACAAGGTGTTTTCATTCTCTGAAACTGTTCATGTCAACTGGAGACCCCACTGCCTAGATGTGTGAGCCAGGGGAGCTCCTGCTGGGAGGCTTCTCCTCTGTCTCAGGCTGAGAGCTAAGGAAAGGAGCAAAAGGAAGGATCATTTAGCTTTTTGTGGGTTTCCCACGAAACCTTGTGATTTTGGCTCTGGAGTAGACATGATGTGCTTTCTCTGCTCGTGGCCTGCCTTCGTCCCTCCCCCTTGGTTAAAGAAGGTCTGCACCATTTCCTCCTTATGATTCCTCGGTCTTAATTTTACTTGTTTTTATTTTGCACAATGTGGTTTTTGAAGGTAATTTTCCTTTAATCTCACATTTTTATTTATGAGGTTAGAGACTAGTTTGGTAAAACAGGAGGTTTAATTTTGAGGGCTCAAATGAGTTTGCAAATGTTCAGTACCGGGGCCAATTCCCATGGAATGTCTTTATTCACACATTCCATGGTCTCCACTAGTGTGAGTCACTGACACACGGCAATACTCACGCAATAGATACAGCTGCTCCCTGAACAAGGTGCTTGGTGTGAGCGAAGTGTTTGAATATCCTCTGATGGAAGATATGCAAGAATAAAATAAACTTAGTGTCTTTTTCCTTCTTTTTCAGCCAAAAGCGCTGTGCAAGATTTTGTGACTGTAGCTTAACAGCTGTGACTAATTTTATTCTTACCAGAAATTCTCTTTCTCCCTCCTCTGGCTTCCATTTCCCTCCTGGTGGCTGGAGTCCTCCCTCCTCATCCCTCCTCCCGCCGGTCACCTAGGCCACTTGCTGCTTTTGGGATGATGTCATTCAGGCCTCCAGCGGCCATGGCAGCACCAGGACTTGGGAGGACGGTGCTTTCCTTTATAGGGTCTTGTTACTATCAAGGTCTGAGCAGCTCTTTCCTTTTCTTTCTTTCTTTCTTTGAGCAGCTCTTTTCCCCAGGTGACTAACTCAGGGTCCTCCTCGTTGGCACTTTCATCAAAGCCACCCATTTAACTTCCCTAGCTACTCTTCCTCCACAGCTGTACCTAATCACCCCTCCCCCATGCCAGCCTTTCAGAGGATTCAGAGGGACCCATTACATGGTTTAAAATGGTTTAGACCTGCAAATGTATATTGGACAATACCATTGCTTGCTCATTTCTAGATGCTCAAAAGGTGATTGACTCTAGATTACTCATGGAAAGAATTCTGGGTTCTTGAACTGCTGGTCCCAGGCAGCTGCAGTGACTAGAAAACTGGAGACTCTGGGGCCCTCCTTGACTCCCAGGGCTGGCTGCCTGCAATTTCCCCACCAGCATGTGATCAAGACAGGAAATTTAAGAACATTAGCCCAGATCCAGACCCCATAATACACATGGTGAGAGTACGAACAAGTCTCACACAACTGCATATTTAAATTATTGTTTAAATCAAATTAAAATTTTAGATAAAATGAGTTCTAGTCTCCTGCTTTGAACAATATACCTTCATAATAGTCAGGCTCAGATGTAGAATTATGGGGGTTCTTGTGTTGGGGTCAAGGGCAAGTTGCCCAAGATGGGCCACTTTGGCATGAACATTACTTTGGTTTAAAAGCAATCAAAACCCAACATATTTGGGAAAAGCTCTTTACCTCCCCCTAAACTGCCTGCTTTATAGGAAGAGAGCTTTTAACAGAGATTCCTCTTCACCTGAGAAACCTTCCTGTATAAACAGAACAACCCTTGTTTTCCAAACATTGGGTCCTCTCACCTAGAAGAGAGCTAATGATCTTTCTCTTCTTTGTATTCTCAGAGCCTATGTCTCTTCTATAAACATCATGTTGCCTGTCTTTGGAACTTCCATGTCTGTGTGGACCCCCCATATGTACGCTATTAAATTTGATTTTCTCCTGTTAATGTGTCTCATGTCACCTTGATTCTAAGTCCAGCTAGAAGGACCTGGAAGGACAGAGGAAATTCTTCCTGCCCAACAAAGGTCAGTAGCTGAATCACCCGGGTAATTCTACCCGTAAATGCTGCCATACTTGTATGTTGTCTTGGATGATTTTCCGGCTTTCACTGTTACCAAACCAACGGGAGCTCACTGCTTAGTGAGGCCCAGATGGAGAGTACAGGGAGGGCATATGTCACCCAAATGAAACTTTATTTGCAGCAAATAAGAATATCAAGGGGAATAATTTCCAAAGCCATGACTCCTGGGGCAGGGGTCAACAGGTTCTTTTCACTCAGTTTAGAGTGAATTCTCAGAAAGGGGAAATTTATCATGACATGTAAAGGTGGGCATAAAGTTGTACAGGAGTGCTTAGAAAACATGCCTATATGTGCTTCGTATGTTATGTTAATGAAGCTTGTGCTCCTCCTAAGGCAGCGACTTCAACATTATAATGAAACAGGTAATGTGGGAGGAGAAGGGGCCTAGGGCATGGTCTGAGAGTCCATATAAACTGGATGGGGCACTGGGCTCTCTATCTGGGGTAAGGAATACAGAGTCTTGCTTACTTCTGAATCAGCAGTTGGGACTTTAGCACTGATTTATTGTCTCTCATAGGGTTGGGCTATTTCCTGGCCTGGTAGAGGCTGTAGTGCCCAATAATAGAACAGAATGAGGTAGATTTGTATGTTGGAAAGATCAACAAGATACATGAAGCAAAAAAAGAGCAAGATTTTGAAAATAATTGTTGGGGGGCACCTGGGTGACTCAGTGGGTTAAGCCTCTGCCTTCGGCTCAGGTCGTGATCCCAGGGTCCTGGGATCGAGCCCCACATCGGGCTCTCTGCTCAGCAGGGAGCCTGCTTCCTCCCTCTCTCTCTGCCTGCCTTTCTGCCTACTTGTGATCTCTGCCTGTCAAATAAATAAATAAAATATTTAAAAAAGAAAAAGAAAGTAACTGTGGGGTGCCTGGGTGGCTCAGTTGGTTAAGCAGTTGACTCTTGGTTTTAGCTCAGGTCATGATCTCAGGGTCATGGGATCAAGCCCCGAATCAGGCTCTGTGTTCACTGGGGAGTCTGCTTGAGATTCTGTCTCTCCCTTTCCCTCTGCCCCTCCCCTCCTTGAATGCGCATGTGCACACACTCTCTATAAAATAAAAATAAATAAATCTTTAAAGTAAAATAGAAAGTTGTTTTAATTCTATTTTTGTTTGAAAAATAATAATGAACTATGAATGTGATTTTAAACTTTTTATTCAGAAATAATTTTGAACTATCAGGACATGGTCAGTCACACTGCCTCCTGCCTCCATACTCTAAGCCAGGGCCTTCCTCTACCTTCCCAGTGGTCTCAGAGGAAGAGATAAGATCCTCTGGATGAGCGCTCTCTCTCTCTGGTACTGCCAATTCAGACCCTCAGGCTCAGCCTCCCCTACGACCACTGTCAATTAACCTTCTCCCTCCTGTACTGACCCCCTTCTCTCAGCTTCAACAATGCTCAAGTCCCTTACTGTTTTCCTCACGGGGCAGCTGCCTCTTTCCATCCGGCAAGAGCCAGGATCCTGAAGACTGGCCTGCAACCTCACTGCCTCCTCCTCCTCACTCAGTCTCCCTCTTCTGCTTGCTGAGGCTATTGGGCTCCCACCCCACAGGCTGGTGAACATTTTTGGACAAAACCGCCCTTGATCTCCTACCTGCCAAACTTTTCTGCGAGCATTCCTTTGACCACTTTCCTCCCTGACTCCCCTTCACCTTCCTGTTGTTCCTTCTAGCTCCCCTAGACTCTTTGGCTAACTGGTTAACCAAGACCACTTCTCTCCCTGGGGCCCTTCTCCTTGGCCTATTCTGCAAGCCTTGGTGCTCTACAGCCCACCCCCTTAATTGCCTTTGCTGTGATTTTTTTTTAAAGTCCAAGGCAGAGGTTTCCCTGTGGCTGTATCTACTGCCTTGTTTGGATTTGTATAGTAATGAACTTGTTTCCATAAATGGGAATCTAGGAAAAATAGAAAAATATTGCTATTATTTTTGTTGACACACAATGATTTTGTATCCTGTATTTCAATCTACATAGAATATGGATTTTTTTAATATTCAAAAGTGAAAATACAGTAAAATGCAAAGCCATGACTTGTGATCCCTCTGCATCATCACCAGTGAGCTAAGTCTACCCCTACAGCCAGTTCCCACTTCCCCATCCCAGCTCTTTCTCTGCCCTGACACATAGGGCAAGTTCACCAGTGAAACCACTCTTCTCCTGGCACATCTTACTATTCCTTTATGTGCCCCCTTTGCTCACTCTACCAAGTACTCCTCTAGACCCATCATGGTCTCCAGTTACCTTCTCTAGAAGAGTCAGCTCAGGCTTCATGTCATGCATCTACCCTTCCACACCACCTCCACGGCCCAAGTGGAAGGGCCTGCTCTGCTCTTCGGGTCCTGACTGCTCCATGTCAGAACCTCCCTGTCATGAGACCAGGACTGATCAGACAGATTCTACTGCAGTTACCTGGTTAGATGTGTGCTGTCCCCACCCAGATGTAAGACTAGGCACAGATAGTTGAGTGAGTCTCCTGCTGGAGTTGCTTGTAGTAGGTGCTTAAAATGTATCTTTTAATAAATGCAGGAATGGGGATCACAGTGAGCAACCCACTAGCAGTGCTTTTTGGGTGCTTCCTCTCACATTGGCCAGCTTGCCTTCTGCCTGACTTTGTCTGTTGCCGACACCTGCATGTTCAATCCCACCCATCAGTGGACAGCTAAAACCTGGCTGCTTGGCGGCATCCACCTCTTTTACCCCCACTCGTAAACTACTGGGTTTTCACCTCCCACCCAGGGCCTTGTGACTCTTTTCCAAAATAAATGCAGGCCACCCTATCTGGTTGTGTGGGCTCTCACTCAGCTTGCTAAACAAGGATCATAGATTCTGTGGATTAAGCAGGACCCAGAGGATGATGGTGTGGGGGTGAGGCTCTGAGCAATGATGGGGAGACAGGAGTCAAACATCCCCAGGCCCATCACTTGTAGCCCTGTGTGTCTGTATCCATGGTACCTAGCTGGATCTGGCCTTCAGTGACAAGAGCTCCATCTGTGTTGCCCCTTCCCTCTGCCTGTGCCAGCGTACACACTTCCTCACATGCAACATACCAGGTGCACCCATGAAAATGGAGAAGAGACTCGGCTGGATTTCTGAGTGCGACAGTGCATTGGCCTGACTTAAGTCATGAGTTACAGCTTCACTTCCTTTGCGACCCTCATAGAACATCAGGGAAGTTGCTGGTGGGCCTTAGTGGGGGTCTCTCCATGGCTTCGGGTCTGACTTGGAAAGTCAGAAGCTTCCCAGATAGAGCAGAAAGGACTGGTCTAGAGCAGGGAAGAACCAGGGGGTTTTTAGTCAGGGACTAAAATTGTACAGATTGTACAGAGTTGCCTGACTCAGCGCAGCACAGGTGAAGAGCAGTCTCTGATTTTAGCAGAAAGTTGACTTTATCTCCCCAAGATGGCTTCTTCTCGAGCTAATCTCTTTCTGTCCCTCCTCTTTCTCTAAAGTTCAGTTTCTGTGGAAGAGTGTGTTGGGGAGTGCAGGGCGATGACCATGTAAGAAGATGAGGGCTGGGTAATCTCTCTGCAGTGTTAGACCTTGTGGGTTGTCACCTCATGTAGCAGAAGGTCCAGAGCAGCTGGGCTGGAGTGGTGGGGCTTGACCTCTTCCGAGCTTTGACAGGAATGGGCAAGTTTATGTATTCATACGTACTTTATTAAGAGTCACTGTATGGGGCGCCTGGGTGGCTCAGTGGGTTAAAGCCTCTGCCTTCGGCTCAGGTCATGATCTCAGGGTCCTGGGATCGAGTCCCACATCGGGCTCTCTGCTCAGCAGGGAGCCTGCTTCCTCCTCTCTCCGCCTGCCTCTCTGCCTTCTTGTGATCTCTGTCTGTCAAATAAATAAATAAAATCTTAAAAAAAAGGTCACTGTAAAACTTGAACTTGGGTTATGGAAACAGCCCACTGTGTAACTCACTGGACTCCTCTGATTCTGGATTTGGTGGGTAGGGGCTCTTAGCTGTCTTTTCTCACTTACCAGCATTATTCTATTCCATTTCTTTTATTCTATTCTAGAACAAAGTGCTTGCTTTGGCTTGTTAGAATGTTAAATAGTTTCATTTGCTCTCACTGAATTCTTTCAAATAATACAAATGATTATAATAGAATAGGGCCACCCTTGGGGTGTGTGAACCCTGACAAATTTGTGTGTGTGTGTGTGTGTGTGTGTGTGTGTGTGTGTTTTCTGTCTATGAAAACAATTTGGTGACACAATGTCAGGACACCAGAACACGGATAGGTGAGAACTGACCAGTCCACGAGAACTCAAGCCCCAGGCTCCCTGGGGAATCCTCGGTGGTCAAGCCCTGAACTTATCCACGAAATTAGGGTATCAGCACCAGCTGGTGGCCCATTCCACCCTATTCCACAAGAAAAATACCATACCAGCCAATGAAAGCTATCTGTTCTCCTGGAACCAGGATGCAGCCAGGGTACCAGGCAGGGAGGGTGCATGTACGTGAGTCCTGGAACTCCCTGGTCACCTCTGAGGGGAGCAGTGGCCAGAGACCAGGGAGCACCTGTGGCACTGTGCTGCAATGGCGCTGTGCACCCCAGCCGGTCCCAGCTGGTCCCAGCTGACAAGAGGGGTCTCAGAAAAATCTGAGGAAGACTCTTCAACCCACAGGGCTTCCAGAGGCACAAGGCCGACCCAGGGCAGGGGTCCCATTTGCCTGGGTCTAAGAGTTATACCCTAATCTGAGTTGTTCTTTCTATTTCTGATACCAAAAAAATCAATACCTGTGTGTCATAGAATATTTACAAATTACAAGAAATTTCTTGGAATCCCACTATAAAACATTAACCCTTCATTAATGCATCAGCTGTTATGAAGCAGTTACTCCGTTCCGGGCCCCTATGCTGGGGGCTGTGAACAGAATCACATACAGGGTAGACATAGTCCCTTACCTCACGAACCTTACACTCCAGCAGGTTGGTAATATTTTAAATTATTAATTAAATGTGTTTTTCAACTGGTAAATTCATTTACATGGCTCAAGTTCAAGAGGTACAAGAGTGTGCAATGGAAACCTTCCTTTTGAGGGTAATGAAGGGATGTTGTATGATATTATGATGGCGGGCATATGTCGTTATACATTTCCCCAAATCCATACAATGTACACCAGGAGTCAGCCCTCACGTAAACTGTGAACTTGCCAGGATTCTGATATAAATTCATCCTTGGGAAAAATGTACCTTTTGGGTTATTGATGTTGTTAACGGAGGAGACTATGCACTGGGGGCAGGGGTATAAGTGAAATCTCTGTATCTTCCTCTCCATTTTGCTGTAAACCTGAAAACTGCTCTGAAAAATTAAGTCTTTGAAAGATAGTTCCCTGCCTCCACTCATTTTCTCTCCCCAAAGGAAACCAAAATTTTATATATGCACTACATTAAAAAGTACGCATATTCCTTCTCCCCAATTTTATTTAAAGCAAATAGTCGCATAGAAAATCCAAACTATTTTACATATGTATCTAAGTTTTTTCACTTAAATATATCTTGGAGATGATTCCGTATGAGTTCATATAGTGTTTTCTCTTTCTTTCTTATAGCTGCACAAACTTCAGCTGGATGCCATAATTATTTAACAAGCTCTCTGAGGGATGCTTTGTTTCCAGGCTTTTCTGCACTCTGCTGCATTAGTAAGCACGCACATATATTATCTTGCAAACGTCTGAGCATATCACAAACTACCCTTAGAAGTGGAAGTGCTGCATCAGAAGAAATGAGAATTTATAATTTTTGATAGGTACGGCCAAATTGAGTTTGTACCAAATAACGTTCCAGCCAGCAAGGGGTGAGTTCTGATGGCTGGTGACATTTTGACATATTCTCTTCCAGGCTCTCTGTCTCCCTCCTTCTTTTCTTTCTTTCTTTTTTTCTTTTCTTTCTTTCCCTTTTTTCCCTTCCTTCCTTATCCCTCCCTCCCTCCCTTCCCTTCCTTTCCTTCCTTTTCTTTCTTTCTAAATATCTTGGGATCCTATGGCACAGTTTTATTTTTGTTTCTTTGTAAAACTATTTTATTCTCTGAGTAGAAAAAAGTGATCTACTCTTTCCATCACACTCTTTTCCATGTCACAGGCATAGCTTACCCCACCCAAGGTTATAAAAAGCCGAGCTGCTTTACAGCTTCCTTTTATATTCTAGTTTCATGCTTTTAGAACTTGAGTCCAAATATTTCAGAACCAGGATTTAGCCAGGTGATCACTTTTTTTTTTAAGATTTTATTTATTTATTTGACAGACAAGTAGGCAGAGAGGCAGGCAGAGACAGAGAGGAGGAAGCAGGCTCCCCGCTGAGCAGAGAGCCCGATGTGGGGCTCGATCCCAGGACCTTGGGATCATGACCCGAGCCGAAGGCAGAGGCTTTAACCCACTGAGCCACCCAGGCACCCCTAGCCGGGTGATCACTTACATTTATGCTCAAACCTGCAGCCCATGTCCACAGTGTAGCCACCCATCTCGTATTAGACTGAGGGAAATAGCCCACGTTGGCCACAGGGCAAAACAGTGAGAGAGGGCACATCTGCTGGGGCGGGATAAATCACTCCCCAGGATTATAGCAATCTCAGAGGAAATCGAGAGAAGAGAGGTGCTGCAAACCTCAAGTTCTACACTGAATGAAAATGTGTGTAAGAATGAAGACAAAATAAAGACATTTTCAGGTCAAGAACAAGAAAGAACAAGAAGGCTCATCACCAGCAAACCTCAATAAATGAAATGATTTTAAAAGTGGTACACCTGGGACGCCTGGGTGGCTCAGTTGGTTGGACGACTGCCTTCGGCTCAGGTCACGATCCCGGAGACCCGGGATAGAGTCCCGCATCGGGCTCCCAGCTCCACGGGGAGTCTGCTTCTCCCTCTGACCTTCTCCTCGCTCATGCTCTCTCACTGCCTCTCTCTCAAATAAATAAATAAAATCTTAAAAAAAAAAAAGTGGTACACCTATGGCCTAGACAATACTTAAAAACGACGGTTGCCAGGTGATGGGGCAGGAAGAATGGAGAATCGTTTACAGGGTCCAGAGCTTCAGTCTGAGAAGATGAGGAACTCAGGAGACAGTGGCATGATGACTGCTTAACAATGTGAATGTACCTAATGCCACTGAACTAAAAAATGATACACCAAGGGGCGCCTGGCTGGCTCAGCCAATGGAGCATGGGACTCTTGGTCTCGGGGTTGTAAGTTCGAGCCCCATCCTGGGTGTAGAGATTAAAAAAAAAAAAAGAATAATTTTTTTAAAATGATTCATGTAAATGTACATGGATACTGTTTGACATCAAAAAATAAGTCTGAGAAGTTGGCAGGAGCAGGTCATTTCCCTGTTGTTTTCTCTGTGCACTCGCTGCTGCCACCCCTGCTCTCTCTCTCCTTGATGGTCCTCCAGCTGCTGAGGGGGGAGGTGAGGGGCGGCTGGAGGGATGCACTGTCTTCCTGCTTTTGGCTTCTGTGGGTATTCAGAGCCTAGAGCAGCAGCAGGTGCCCCCTTGAGGTCTGGTCCCTCCTTCCATATCCTCAGGCTCTCTCCTCTGTATTGCCTTGGTCTTCTAGTCCCTTCTCTGTTTTTCTCTTCCTGCTTTTAAACTTCTTATAGCAAACTTCTTGGGTTAAATATCTCTGCTTGTAATGCCCAGACCGACTCTGTTTTCCATGTTGCTTCTGGCTCTTCCTACACCCACCTTCCCTGCCTTGTGCCCTGGTTCCATCTGATGCCTGCTCTCAAGGTCACCCCTCTGCCCCCGGGTCCTGAGACAGAACCTGCAGTTCTGGCTACCCTATACTGAGCCAGAGAGGAAAACAGAGAAGAACAGAAAAGCCCCTCATGTGGTAGATGAAATAAGGTGTTATTGACTTCCTCACACATTAAATGGTGGGGAAATGTGGCAGAAATAACACCGGGCAAGTCCCAGAGCCTCGGCCGCAAGACTTGCATACTCCACTGTCGCGCCCGTAGAACCCAGCCCTGAAACCACACTCTTGGGGAGTCCCTCGCCTCCCGGAGGGTGAAACACAATGGGGGTGGCCCATGGCAGCCAACCGATGGCCAGAGCCACCTACCAGCCGTGGAGAAACCAGCAGAGGAATGCCCACCCAGCCCACAGCATCACGGGGATGGCCAGGACTTTCATGGGAAAGATCAGTCCTAGTTGTACATCACTCAAGTTTAAAGTGATTTGTTAGGCAGCAACAGTTAACAAAACCTGGGGTGTACTTTGTTTTATTTCCTATTTTTGCCCTGAGGGTAAAAGGCTTGAAAGGAAAAGAAAGAGGCAGAATCCACTGGGAACGTCAAACCAGACTTAGAGCAGAGGAGAGAAAATAGGTCTACGGGGGTCTTCTCCGCC
Source organism: Mellivora capensis (assembly GCA_004024625.1). NCBI lineage: Eukaryota > Metazoa > Chordata > Mammalia > Carnivora > Mustelidae > Mellivora > Mellivora capensis. Next base: position 118 of record PISX010020157.1, on the reverse strand, counting down.
TCCTCCGCCCCGTGTGCCTCCCTCTGTTCCAGTCAGTCCTGCCCCCACTCAGCGCCCTAGGGGGACACTGTTCCCGGCTGTGATGTTTGACCTGTAAGACCTTAACTGCACTGTGGTC
>PISX010020156.1:12136-36463 GCA_004024625.1 Mellivora capensis | reverse complement strand
AGTCACCCAGAGAAGAGAGTAAAGCAGGAGGGAAGTCTTAAGCCACAGGGTACCACTACTCTAAGTGACTTAATCTCAGAACAGGTGTGCCATCGGGGTCCCTCTTTCTAAGATTTCTCCTCTATATCACGCCTACCCAGGTTCCTGGTTTCTTGTGTTACATTTAATGGTTTCTACAGGTTTATAAGCATTACTATTTCTAATGAAAATAAAGGTGTTACTCCCTGCTGTCTCTAAGCTTTTTGTGCTCATTTTCTCCATTAGAAACATTATCCTTGGGGCCACTGGGTGGCTCAGTCAGTTAAGGGTCTGCCTTTGGCTCAGGTCATTATCCCGGGGTCCCAGGATCAAGGCCTGTGTAGGGCTCCCTGCTCAGTGGGGAGTGTGCTTCTCCCTCTGCCTCTGCCCCCCACTCCTGCACTTGTGCTCTCTCTCTCCCTAAAATAAATAAAACCTTTTAAAAACCAAAAAACTTTATCCTTGTACAGAGGCCGACAGGTTCCTGAAAGGGCTGAAGAGCCTGTGTCGGCACAGGAGCATATACAGGGGAGCAGCAGAATTGGGTCAGAGGTAGGCTGCATGATCACGGTGGGGGGATATCAGAGGTGTAAGGAAACACAGGGGTGCAGGAGGAAGGAACTGTGTTGAGGAGTACTAAGAAACAACCTATAGGGACGCCTGGGTGGTTCAGTGGGTTAAGCGGCTGCCTTCGGCTCAGGTCATGATCCCAGAGTCCTGGGATCGAGTCCCACATCAGGCTCCTTGCTCGGTGGGGAGCCTGCTTCTCCCTCTACCTCTGCCTGCCACTCTGTCTGCCTGTGCTTGCTCTCTCGCTCTCTCTGACAAATAAATAAAATCTTAAAAAAAAGAAACAACCTACAACCTATTATTCTGAAGGTACTTAGATATTTAACCTGTGACATTTCCATGGATTAAACGTGGTCAGAGATGGGCTCGTCGTCTGGGTCCTGGCCCGTGCACACAAGCTGTTCGTACTTTCTCTAACTACGGTGAAAGCAACTGTCATGGTGGCTGCTTCCGTCTTTCTGAGGAATTAAACAAGAACAGTTTTTTCCCTCAAAACAATAAAGAAAAGAGTTTTAGTTTTAGGGAAGAAAGAGAAGGCAGGCAAATCCTAAGACTCTGTGTCAGTGTCTCCTCCAGTTGAGCCTTGCCCCGGCACCCACATTTCCCTGCACACACCGTTCCCAAGCAGGACCCCACGACAGCCTAGGCTGGTCGGTTCCCAGAGACCCAAGACCAACACTGCTCTACGCAGAGGGAAAAAAATAGCATCTTTCCAGAGCCTGGGTGAAGGCAAACAGGTGGGTTTCACTGTGACCTGTCCCGGGACAGCTGACTTCCCTGGACATCATGGTGGGGAGGAGAGACAGAGCCCAGGGTAGATCCGCAGGGAAGGGCTCTGGATACCTGGTCAAGGAGCGGGATTCGCTTAATGAGGGAACCAGCGGAAGTCGGGAAACCACAAGGAACGGAGGCGCCCAGGGAGCCTCTCCAGCAGGCGCCTCCCACTGCCGGGTGCTGCGGCCAGGGGGCTGGGGGCAACGGCTGACTGCGTGCCTTGTTGGAAGTGGGGCTGCCTCCCCCCTCCAAACCGCCTGATGGTCTGAGTGCTCTTCCGAAGCAATAGGTCTCAGTGAACGCGTGCTTCAACGCCATATACCGCAAGGGCAGGAGGCTCGCAACCTTCCAAAGGTCTCTCCAGGGGGAAATGCGCTGACGGGCGCCGCGCCTGCCACTTCCTCTCCACACCCCCAAGGGGGCGATGTCCCGGCACACGACCACTCGGGTCTTCGCGTCCCGGGAGGGAAGACCACAGCTGCAGGGTAGAGGGAGGGGGCCTTCCAAACAGGAAAAGTCACCTTCACAAGTGTCACTCACCAGCCATCCATCTTTTCCAACGCGCGGGACCGAAAGCTGCCGCGGGGAATGCCGGGACCTTCGAACCGCCTGACGCATGCGCAACGGCTTCCTAAAGGACCTTTCGGTTTCTCTGGTTTCCGCCTTCCGCTAATTGACAGCCCTCCTCACCAATGAATCTACAGGATCTTCTTGGTGTCGTGCCCTGGAGCCAATCGGGGCATTTAAGCAAACGGCCGGTAGGGGGAGCCGGGCTTTAGGCGTTTGTTATCTCTCTCCTATTGGTTACTGCTCTTCTGTTGGCCAGGCGCTTCCGCTTCCTGACTTGCATGGGTTTTCCTTCCAAAGGAGGTGTTGCTCAGAGGTTTTTACAAATGGGACAGCGAAGTAGTTAAAGGTCGTCGCGGTATTGAGGTGCTAAGCACACTTGTAAACACGTCAATACGGTGTAATCCTGACATCCTATTAAGTCAATAGTATTACCTTTTTCATCCTCCAGACGAGGAAACCATGACCATTTTAAAGTGACTGTCACGAGAGAATTAGGGTTTCCAACCCAAAGTTTTCTTCCCTGTTTAAGTTTTAAATGTCCCGTGCGTACCGCAAACCGTTCTCCCATGAAAAGAACGTTTCCGCATTTCCTTTTTCACAAGTTCTTTCCAGAGGAAATAACTGTTGCTTGTGTGTCTATTTTTCTGAGCCTTCCTATACAATTTTGCCCGTTTACTTTATCTTGAAGGTTTTCTATTTCGATATATCGACCTCACCTTTTATATTTAGGCTGCCGCGTTTAGTCATGTACCAGAACGTGTTCAACCTTCAACCATTTCCATTTGGGTGGACATTGAAATACTTTCCTAATTTTTGTGTCTTTGTTATCCTTGATTGGGATATTCTGAATATAGAAGAATGAGCTGATAGATCGGGATGTGTAGTTTGAGGGAAGTTAATAGTGCCGACCTCTCTATGGTCTCTCTGCCTTTACACTGGCCCATTCACCCATCCATCATTTATGAAGACACTGGTTGCCCAGTGAAGGAGTATACTGGATCAGGACATTAATGGAAGGAGGTGGGAAGTGAAATAGACTAACCTCCCTATGAATGCATTCCACTTTTATTAAATATAACACTGAGTAGTGTTCTCTAAACAATCCTGCACACATTATCTACTCGATCCTTATAAAGTTCCTGCCAGGCATTCTATTCACTTTACAGATGATAAAAGGGAGTGTTGGAGAGATCAAATCTACTAGCTACCATATCTCATTATTGCCGGAGTACATAAAAATGCCTCATAGCTCCTTGTGTCATGAATTTTCTGTTATCTGTTGCAACCCTACTTAGAGCGCCGAGCAACTAGACAGCTACATTGTTAGGAAAGAAAAATCAAAATGATTGTGGGAAGAAGGCCAGTATGTCAAATAGCTTTTTCTCCTACAGTTCCCTGTGTTTACTATGACTCTAACTCCACGTTAGATTAAAAATATTCCTTAGTTTTGATGGGAAGTTATTCATTAGTCTGAAGTGTTTAAGGATTCCCTCTTTATTTTCCTTTTATTTTCTTCCAAGTTATTTAGTAATTTAAATGGTTTGCCTAGAGGATATGACTGTTCTATTTCCTTGGTAGTTACAGTTCTCATAAATTAATCCACTGCCATTCTGGTTTATATATTAACGTAGGAGTTTAGTCATAGTGATCCTACCTTCTGAGAACTTCATCTACTCTAAGCGTGCTGTTCAATAAAAATGTTGAACCTGCAAGTCTCTGTGGAGTTTGATAAATACACCAAAATAATGCCAGTACTTGGCTAGATCTGGAGACACACTTGAAATATTACTGAGTGGAAAACTGATAATATAAATCATGGCTCGGATTACAACTGGAAAAACCAATTCAGAATGATAACATAACTAGATTTATTTGGAGGGGGCATTATAGATATGTTCAAGGCGGATATTTGTCACTTTTTGTTTGGCACTGTCCAAGAGACAGGGTAGCTCCAAAGTAGTAAACATAAAAATCGTTCATTTCACAAGTTTAGTTCAAAGTGTGAAAACAGGATACTTGTGGGGCTTCATTCATTAAATGTTTATTGAGCATCTGCTACGTCTGAGATGTGTTTAGGTGCTGTGGAGGACACAAAGTATATCACTCTTCTGAAAATAGTCCTAAAACCTATTGATTTCCTTTTCTTTGGAAATGTAGTTGCTAAACAACTTACTCATATTAACCCAGTTTCTCTAAGGAAAGAGTACATGAAATATGGTAGTATGTATGTATTCCCATGGCAATTCTAGTGTCCTATATCACATATTGGCATTCTAATTCTAATACCTGTGTTCCTCAAGTTGACTCATGGTGTGCTGGACTGATTTCTGAGTTCCAGTAATGTTAAGATTGGAAAAAAAAAAACCAGATCTGGAGGCAGGGGACATGCTTTATGGAGAGATGATCTTTCCTGGGCTCTCAAACTTGCTTAAGGAGTCTCAGACCATCCCATAATCCACCAATGATAATAATATATCCAAATGCTGATAGCAAATCTCATGGCTGGGACTTTGGAGGAGGCAATTTAAATAAAAAGGTTTAATTGAAAGGAAAAGAGTATTTCTTTTTTCCTCATTAATTATTAGATGAAGCAGAAAATGGCATGTAGACATAAAGGAGAAGATAAACAAGATGACAAAGGAACATATGGATAAGAAGTAGGAGTAAACAAGGGCAGCTGGGTGGCTCAGTCAGTTGAGCGTCTGGCTTCAGCTCAGGTCATGATTCCAGAGTCCTGGGACTGAGCACTGCATCAGGATTCCAGCTCAGTGGGGAGTCTACTTCTCCCTCTCCCTCTGTCCCTCCCCCCAGCTTGTGCTCTCTCTCTCTCTCTCAAATAAATAAAAAAGATCTTTTTAATAAAAGAAAGTATGGGTAGGTAGACTGAAACACTGAGAAGAGGCAAAGAGATTAGGAAAGATGGGGGAATGGATAGGGTACAAAGATGAATTGTTTGCGTTTTCATTTACTATTAATGAATTCTGGTTTGATTTTATGGAATGATAACATCATTATATAACGATATTGCAAGTGGAACTGCCTTTTAAAGTACTTAATTCTCGGGGCGCCTGGGTGGCTCAGTGGGTTAAAGCCTCTGCCTTCGGCTCAGGTCGTGATCCCAGGGTCCTGGGATCAAGCCCCGCATCGGGCTCTCTGCTCAGCAGGGAGCCTGCTTCCTCCTCTCTCTCTCTGCCTGCCTCTCTGCCTACTTGTGATCTCTGCCTGTCAAATAAATAAAATCTTCAAAAAAAAATAAAGTACTTAATTCTCTACAAATAGAAAACAAGTAATATTTATTACATTTCATAAATAACATGTGTACGACAAGGACAGTGAGCTATGTCTGTACTAAGTCAACAACCTCTGAGCTGTTGATGAGACTCACCTAAGATCTACTGTTATCTGTAGTCCACAGGATTTTTAGTAAATAAGCACAGAATATTAGAAACAACTAACCATGTCTTAGCAGCTTAGGGTTGTTGGGAATATACCTTGGTTGCACTAGGGCTGGTACTCCTCATATTCATCAGGACAGAGCGAGAATGAGATAAAGGCAGAAGAAGAAGAGGAGTTGAATGATGATGGGAGTTTTCCCTTCTCTCAGCCAAGTTCTCTTCCCTTTCCCAGCAGCCTCCTTAGTGCCCTCTTTACCTCCTTGTTTCTTAGAGTGTAGATGAGAGGGTTCACCATTGGTGTGATCACAGAGTAGAAGAGGGAAATGAATTTGCCCTGGTCCTGGTTGCTGGTCTTAGCCGGAAGGAGATAGCCATAGATAGCTGAGCCATAGAAGAGTAACACCACCACCAGATGGGAGAGGCACGTATTAAAGGCCTTTCTCTGCCCCTCAGCCGAGCGGATCTTCAGCACTGCTTGAGCTATGTAGCAGTAGGAGATCAGGATGATGCCCAGAGGGACAGCAGTGAAGAAGGTGCAGACACCATTGAGCACAGCCTCATTGAGACTCGTGTCTCCACAGGCCAGTTTGATCATGGCAGGCACCTCACACAGGAAGCCGTCCACCCTCCGGTGCCCGCATAATGGGAGCTGCAGAGTGAACGTCGACTGGATCACAGAGTTGCTCAAGCCACCCAACCATGCAATGGCAGCCAACAGCCAGCACAGCCGAGGGTTCATAATGGTGGTGTAGCGCAGAGGCCGGCAAACTGCCACATAGCGGTCAACTGCCATCACCACAAGCAGAATGCACTCGGTAGCCCCTAGCCAGAGGAAAACGTAGAGCTGGGTCACACAGCCACCGTAGCTTATGGTCTTGTCTGGGCCCCATAAGTTGATCAGCATTTGGGGGACTGAGCTAGTAGTAAAAGCAAGGTCTAGGGAGGAGAGGTTGCTGAGGAAGAAGTACATGGGGGTGTGGAGCCGGGCATCCAGGCAGGAAAGCAGGATAATGGTTGAGTTCCCAAGCAAGGTCAGCAAGTAAGAGAAGAGGATGACTATGAAAAAGATGATCTCCAGCTGCGGATGGTCAGATACGCCCATCAGAATGAAGCCCGCTGAGAAGCTGTAGTTGGTAGCTGCCATTTTGGTTGCTGTCAGTCACTTGAGGAATCTGTCCAGGGAAAACCACTGAGAGAAAAGCAAGTAAAAAAGCAAAGTAGGTAAGGCTGCTCTGCATCAGAGAAAGTCTAACAGTTTTCTGGGCATCATATGTAAGTACTAATTTAATTTTTGTGACTGCACATGTTCACTGCAATCCCCAACAACTGTCGCACATGAATGGAAATTTTATTCCATCGAATGTCAAACACGAGTTATCGTTGCAATGCAAGAAGTGCCTTTATGAAGAACAAAAAGATTAGGGATCTTCAGTTCAGCACAGCGGACACAACAGTAGAGGGAGTTGATCATTAGAATTACATGTAGAAATTCTTAAAATACACATTTCCCGAGGCGCCTGGGTGGCTCAGTGGGTTAAAGCCTCTGCCTTTGGCTCAAGTCATGATCCCAGGGTCCTGGGATCGAGCCCCACATCCGGCTGTCTGCTCAGCAGGGAGCCTCTTTCCTCCTCTCTCTCTGCCTGCCTCTCTGCCTACTTGTGATCTCTGTCTGTGAAATAAATAAATAAAATCTTTAAAAAAATATACACATTTCCCCAGCCAAGGTTTTTATATGTTTATGGGAAAGGGAAGTGGGCTCACTCTATTTGGAAAAGCTCTCCAGAAGTTTCTGATAAACATCTCTCCCTCTCTTCCAAATCCTTCCGATTCTTGGTGAAAACTCCTGGTCTAGAAAGATGAAGTTTGAGGAAGAACATGATGAGTCTATAAAATCACAAAAAAAGTGGAAAGAGTCAATAATTCACCAAATACAGAAGATACAATTTAGGAGATATAAGTTAGGAGGAGGTAAAGGTAGGATAAACAAAACTTCACATAAGCCTCAGTAAGTTTAGATGGAACAGGCTAAAGAAATAAACAGCAGTGATGTATAGGCGGTTAAAAGAGTTAGTGGGTACCCATTATTAGTAAAGGAAACTGGAAGATTTCAGAGGATATCCTTGATCTTTTGAGGTATTTCAGAGGATATCCTTGATCTTTTGAGGTATATAACCACCCTCCCCATGGAGTAGTTCTTAACATCTCACAAATAAAGTTTAGGCCTTGCAAAAATTGACAAGGCAAGAAACAACAAGTGTTGGAGAAGTTGTGGAGAAAGGGGAACCCTCTTACACTGTTGGTGGGAATGCAAATTGGTACTGCCACTTTGGGTTTTTTTTTAAACATTTTATTTATTTGACAGAGATCACAAGTAGGCAGAGAGGCAGGCAGAGAGAGAGGAAGGGAAGCAGGCTCCCCACTGAGCAGGAAGTCCGATGCGGCTCCATCCCAGGACCCCGGGATCATGACCTGAGCTGAAGGCAGAGGCTTTAGCCCACTGAGCCACCCAGGTGCCCCTGGAGGGTTTTAGAAGGGAGGGGGTGGGGGGAGGTAAGTCTGTTGATGGCTATTAAGAGGGCACGGACTGCATGGTGCACTGGGACTAATATGCAAACAATGAAGCATGGAACACTATATCAAAACTAACGGTACTCTACTAAAGACAGCTATTCAAGCAGAGACTACCCGAGTTGTCATGATACTAGGGATTATGTGCCACCACCGAGAGATTATACTTACCATGATTATGGTCATTCTAGCTCACGTGATGACTACCCGTCAAGAGGCTATGGTGATAGCGACGGCTATGGCTGTGACCATGACTATTCAGATCGTCCAAGTGGAGGTTCCTACAGAGATTCGTAAGAGAGTCATGGTAACTCATGTAGTGCTCCACCTACACGAGGGCCCCGCCGTCGCATGGTGGAAGCAGTCGCTACGATGATTACAGCAGCTTATGTGACAGATATGGTGGAAGTCGAGACAGTTACTCAAGCAGCCGAAGTGATCTCTACTCAAGTCGTCGTGATCGGGCTGGCAGATAGGAAAGACAGCTTCTCCCTTCTATGGAAAGGGGGTACCGTCCTCCACATGATTCCTACAGCAATTCAAGCCATGGAGCACCAAGAGGTGGTGGCTGTGGAGGAAGCCCATCCAACAGGGGGAGGCAGAAGCAGATATTAAAAACAAACAAAGGGGACGCCTGGGTGGCTCAGTTGGGTTAAGCGGCTGCCTTCGGCTCAGGTCATGATCCCAGCGTCCTGGGATCGAGTCCCACATGGGGCTCCTTGCTCGGCAGGGAGCCTGCTTCTCCCTCTGCCTCTGCCTGCCACTCTGTCTGCCTGTGCTCGCTTGCTCTCTCTCCCTCTCTCTCTGACAAATAAATAAATTTAAAAAAAATTTTTTAAATAAAAACAAACAAAGGGGTGGCTGGGTTGCTCAGTGGGTTAAGCCTCTTTCTTCGGCTCAGGTCATGATATCAGGGTCCTGGGATCAAGCCCCACATCGGGCTCTCTGCTCGGTGGGGAGCCTGCTTCCCCCTCTCTCTCTGTCTTCCTCTCTGCCTACTTGTCATCTCTCTCTCTCTGTCAAATAAATAAATAAAATCTTTAAATACACACACACACACACACACACACACACCCCAAACAAAACTTTGGACCAAAATTCCTGTTCAAAGAAACAAACAAAAAAGTAGAACCTTTTCTGTCATAACTATCCAAGGACTACTAAAAGGGAAAATTGTTTTACCTTTTTAAAAATTTTCTGTTAAAGTTCCCCTTCCATAATTTTTATGTTCTTGTGAGGGAAAAAAAGTAAGACCTGTTTAATCTTATTTGACTTTATGACATTGCTTTCAATAAGCAAATGTTAAATGTGTTAAGTACTTGACTTGTGTACTAGTGTTGTAATTTTTCAAGTTAAAAGTGTCCCTAAAGGGGCGCCTGGGTGGCTCAGTGGGTTAAAGCCTCTGCCTTCGGCTCAGGTCATGATGCCAGGGTCCTGGGATCGAGCCCCACATCGGTCTCTCTGCTCCTCGGAGAGCCTACTTCCTCCTCTCTCTCTGCCTGCCTCTCTGCCTGCTTGTGACCTCTGTCTGTCAAATAAATAAAATCTTTAAAAAAAAAAAGTGTCCCTAAAGGCCACTTCCTATGTCTGATTTTTCCCAGTAAATGAAGCAAAGCAATTCCAAGACCTTCCACAAACATCTAGCCCCATCTAAAATGGAGAGGTACATCCTTCTGCCTATACAAACAAGCTAGCTATTAGAGGGCAGTCGGGGTATGCTACTCTCAGGATTTTAGGGTGTCTTCAAAGTGAAATCTCAGTGTTCTCTGCATGAAAAACCTGAGATCAGATGCTTATGTAAGGAAAGTGCTATTCACCCTGTAAACCCCAAAAAACAACTGGATAATGCTGGCCATATTTTGTCTAACATTTCCTTGGGAATCTACAAGAACCCCCCCTTTCCCCTCCCCCAATAAGACCATTTAAGTGCGTGTTAAGCAACTACAGAATACTAAATAAAAAGTTTGGCCAAAACAAGCAAACAAAAAACCCCCAAAAACAAAAAAGCAAAACACAAACAACAACAAAAACTAATGATGTACTGTATGGTGACTAACATAACACAATAAAAAAGAATAAAACAAATATTAACTTAAAAAAAATAGGCCTCAGGGCGCCTGGGTGGCTCAGAGGGTTAAGGCCTCTGCCTTCGGCTCGGGTCATGATCCCAGGGTCCTGGGATCGAGCCCCGCATTGGGTTCTCTGCTCAGCGGGGAGCCTGCTTCCTCCTCTCTCTCTCTGCCTCTCTGCCTACTTGTGATTTCTGTCAAATAAACAAATAAATAAAATTTTTAAAAATCGGTCCCATTAATAATGGGCCAATAGCATCCCTCTGTCAAGTCAAGGATGAGCAAGATTTCAGAGAACTTTTTTCTCCTCAGAGAACTTTTCAACCCTCTTTCAGGCAGAGCTCTACCTTACACATCAAGCAGAGTTAACTACTTATCCTTTTAATTTAAAAACTAAGGATGCGGAGGAACTGACTTACCATCTGATAGCCGGCTCATCTTTCTGTTCCCAAGTTCATTTTGAAATCTGTCTCATACCTCCGGCTAGCAGAAGTGCTTCTCCTCTTGTACCCACGTAGGGGAAAGAAACAGGCAGACACTGCCCGCTTCCTTCCATAAACTGTGTGATATTTGGGTGGCTGGTGTTTTGTGGCAGCTCAGGGATGCCAGAATTTCAGACCAGGCTCTATGCGGAATGGTCTTCAGCCCAGGAACAAACCAGCCAAAGCAAAAAGGGGAAAACCATACCTAGAGTGGGAAGCGATCAGCCTCAATCACCAGAAAGAACAGAAGGAAATGCAGGATCAGCTAGATTCTTGGTCTGAGCCCAACACACTCCCCAAGCCAACAGGACTGTAACTTCAGTTTGAATTCAGCAACTCGGCTGCCCTTCAGGATGTCTTCCTCCCTCAGAGGGTCTCTTTCCCTGGTTCCTATTTCTCTCGTAATCTGGGAAGGTTAAATCGATCCTGCACTGCTGGCATTTTAAGGGGGGCCTCAACAGGACAATAGTGATCTCAAAGGGTGCGCCATTCACGGGGCAATTTTGGCAGGGGACAGCCAGACGGAGGTTGTCTGAGTACAGAATGGTTTTCAGGAGTGGCTTATATGATGCACAGATGGTCATCCTGGCCTGCTGGTGAATGTGGTTTGAATGTTAAAGATATTGAGAAAAACAGCCGAGACTTGTGTGTCAAAGAGAATCCCAGATACTGTAATTGCCCACCGTCACCCAGTTTTCTGCCTGCTCCTCCTCTGAACTTCACAACTCTCAACGGACCACTCGTGGACTAGGTGCCACATCTGGAATTGGGGTTGGCTACCTCCTATCATGCCAACTGCTCCGGAGCCGCTGGTGTTCCCCGCTTGTGACAGCATGAGCTCAGAGTCCAAGCCTTACTTTAATATTAGCCTGAGCAGCGAAGGGCAAGTGAATCATCAAAAGCAGAGAGACAAACCCAATTCTAAATTCCCAGTCCTGGTAGAGAAGTTTTTACGACATGTTTGAAGTATTTCTTCTATTTGGGAGAAGGTTGGCAACGACATTCTTGAGAGCTGTTTGTGCCTGACTCTCTTGCATGGAAGTTCTAAGTTAATCTTTCTTAAGGACATGGTCAGAATGGGAAAGGGGTTTTCAGTGGAGAGTAACACTGAGGGAGAATGGCAAGCAAGAACCACAAAACAAAACAAATTTGTCTAGACAAATGAAGTCTAAGCTTAAATACAAACAAAATCTCTCCAGGCATAAAGTTTAAGGTATCTGGGGCGTGTGGGTGGTTCAGTGGGTTAAGTCTCTGCCTTCGGCTCAGGTCATGATCCCAGGGTCCTAGGATCAAGCCCCGCACCGGGCTCCCTGCTCATCAGGGAGCCTGCTTCCTCCTCTCTCTCTCTGCCTGCCTCTCTGCCTACTTGTGATTTCTGTCTCTCTGTGTCAAATAAATTAATAAAATCTTTTTTTAAAAAAGAAAAAAAAAAGAAAATTTAAGGTATTTGATCAGATGAACAGGAATTTTATTCCTAAATCTTAGAATTCAAGAATGAGATATAAGTGAGTTTGAATCTTAAGAGAGAGAAAATAGGACCAGTAAACCAAAAAGGTGACAGAGTTCAAACTAAAATTATGGAACTTGTAATGCCTAAGGGGCATCACAGTTTTAAAATGTTGAAATTTAAGAAGCAGTTATAGAGAGAAATTAAGGGAATAAATGCTGTCTGAAGGGGACTTTAACTTTTGATGTTCATATCAGGGAGACAACCAATCTCCCTTAGAGTTGATTTCTGAAGCTGCTGTTAGAACAGAAGTCCGGGCTGCACGGATTATGAGCCTGGGTCCGGGGCAGCAGTTCTAACGAGCCCAGGATCTCATAAAATAGGAAAAGGGCTAGACATGTGGCAGCATATCACAGAGGTATGCCAACTAAATACCACCAACTCAGAATGGAAATGGCTGGATAAGCATGGTGTTCCAGGAAAGCTCTCCAGGCTACCTCTCTCTGCGAGGTGACAGCAGTTTGCAGTGGGTGTCACCAAAGGGAAATCGGAGTGTTTGACGTAAGGACCAAGAGGCAAGCCTTCTGCCATGCAGTGCCTGGCCAGTTGCTTAGTGGAAGGTCTAACCTGATTATCCTGATGGCTTAAAAGACACGGAGCATGTGCAGATTTTTACAGAAGAGGAAGCAGGAGGAAATCGTTCCCACGGAGAATAGCCAAGACATCAGTTCGTTTAACAAGTGGTTGAAGGGTGGTCTGACTTTGCTTTCTCTTCCACTTAATGTCTTCACGATAGTGAGGATTTTAAAGATGTGACTGCACAACAGGTGTTTTCTTCTGAAAAGCAAAATAGGCTTAAATTAAAAACAAGAGAAATTATGACTGGACCTTTTTAGGTTTCAGCATGATAAAACCCAGGTAATTTCCTTGGCAAGAGAGAAGGAGATGTACCTAGAGATTTGCATGCCTAAGGGCACTGGACTATAACCAAGTCTTTCATGACCTTCCCTTGCTGAGGATTCTGTTCCTAGGACTCAAGTGCACACTGAAGAATTTTGTTTTCGTTATTCTCATCAGATTAAGAATTTCCCAGCTTCTCTCCTGGGCCATTTTACAAATGACTTTGTTAAAGAGTTCCTCATTTGTAGTTTGAAAACTTCCCTTCACAGTTCAAATATTTTTGCCTCCCATCTCTTCTCTCAGCTGATAGAGAAGGTCACACATGGCCTTGGGGGCTCTAAAGCCATGTCACCTCCAACCCTTTTTTTTGTGGGAAGATTCCAAAATCAGCACCTTTAAAAAGCCATTCACTTCACACACTCTCTCTTTCCTTTCCCCATCTTTGTTCCCTTTTTGTCTCTCATAAACCCTGAAGTCTCTGTTAATAAAAGTCTGTGGATGGTTCACGGAAATATACCTTTGGCTTCAGGACTCTACCAAATCCATCACACTGTCCCCGGTGGGCCAAGTAGGAGAGAAAGAGAGGAATTAGGGAGGAGGCTCTGTGCGGGTGCATCCCTGCCCACTAGTCGGGAGCACAGTCTTTTAACCTTAGGGCTGGCCCTGGCAGCCCTGGCTCTGCCACCTGCAAGCCCAGCTGGCTCGGGCTCATTCTGCAGAGCCCAAGAGGGCACTTCCATCCCCCATAGATAATTGGCACAAAGTATTTGCATGGCCAGCACATGGGGAAAAGTCTATCTCTGAAGAGCCCGCTCCATCTTTCACCTCAGTTCGACCCCAAAGATATATTACTAGTTTAATAGTAATAAGAATAACCACATTCTTTAACTAATGACCAGTGATGTTACTGTATCCCTTTCAAGGTACTTTCATATGCTCCAGCTCAGTTTTTAAAATGCTTTCTGGGGCGCCCAGCTAGCTCAGCTGGTAGAGCATGGGACTCCTGATCTCAGGGTTGTGAGGTTGAGTCCCACTGTGGGTATAGAGATTGCTTAAAAATAAAATCTTTAAAATGTTTTTTTATGGCAGTTGGAGCAGGTGGTCTGGTCCCCAATCAGGAGATGAGTTAACTGAGCAGGAAGTGATTGTATGACGTGCTGAGTGTTAAACATCAGTGACTTCAGCGTTTGCTTCTGCACTGAGCATAAACCAGCCATCCTACGCAGAAGTGTAAGGGTTTTGGACTCATCATCTGGGAGATGCCTTGAGTGTTTTGCCGGGAGGAGAAGGGGGAGAATCTCTGGCCCTAACGTAACCCACGAGTCAGGGGTATGAGCCTTCGACGTCGCCACTATGCTGTGTGAAGAGTAATCACTTACGAACGATACTAAATAATTACATAAAAGGTGACTGGTAACCTCATCAGGTCATTAGATGTCATGGAAGATAAATTATCCCAGAAACTGCAGACTTAGAAACCGTGTCATGCAAAGGACTGGTCACTGAGGGTTCACCACGTGCCAGGTGCTTGTGGTGTCCAGGGGTGAGCAGGATGGGCCCGGCCCCTGTTGACTGGGGCTCCCCACCCCGTAGTCTCTGGCAAGGGTCTCACTCGTTATCGCTGACTTATGCCCGACACTGTGCTCCGCAGCTCACAAACATCGTCACAACGACCACACCAGGTGGGTATTATTCCTACTTTACAAGAAACTAAGGCTCAGGGGCGTGTGGGTGGCTCAGTGGGTTAAGCCTCTGCCTTCAGCTCAGGTCATGATCTCAGGGTCCTGGGATGGAGCCCCGCATCGGGCTCTCTGCTCAGTGGGGAGCCTGCTTCCCTCTCTCTCTGCCTGTCTCTTTGCCTACTTGTGATCTCTGTCAAATAAATAAATAAAATCTTTTAAAAAAAAGGCTCAGGTATTACATTACTCATCTAAGCAAAGAGTAACTTAAACCGGGTCTAATTTACTACAAAGTCCACACTCATGAAAAATCAAATATCAATGAACAAAAATGGGGAATTCAGTAAATGATGGCCTCTCCTGGACTACTACACCAACTATCATCATTGGACTCTGTAAGCCTTCTCTTACTTTAATTTAATTTAATCTTGTTTTCTTTTCTTTTCTACTTTATTCTCAATCCCTACTCTCATTCCGCTCCACACTCATGGGCACTGAACGTGGCTGACATGTTGAAGTGTCTGGGTCTAATTGTACCCTTGTAAAACATAGTGTGTCTTATATATGTAAATGTTTTAAACTGACATCCATGGCATTTGCCATTGACTTCATTCTGTTTCTTACCCTTTTTTTTTTCACAAGGCTCTCACTTATGTTTTAAAAGACACAACCATGTTGCTATGTACCCATCTGTTTCAGTATTTCTCATACTGAATACACATCTATCGTATTTTATTTTTCATTCGTAGGGATGAACACACAGCCTGTCTTAATTTCCCACTACCACAAACAATGCTGCAATGAACATTCATGTGTATATCCGTTCATGGAAATGGATGGGTGTCTATAACAGATCCGTGTGTATGTACGTATGTATGTAAGTATATTCTAGATGGAGATTGCTGGGCAACGGGGATATGCTTAGGAGCCTTCTCAGATTCTGCCAATGGGCCGATGCAGTCTACAACACCCAACAGCTAGAAATGAAGATCTCTGATTTCCCCTCATCCTAGACAACACCTAGTATAATCACGTCTTCTAATGTACGCCAAACCGATGGGTATAAATCTGTTTAGTCTGCATTTCTATGATTACTAGTGAGGTTGAATGGTTTTTAGAGATGTTTTGACTTTTTAAATTTCTTATTTAATAATGTGTATTTTCAAATCCTCTGCCTGCTTTTAGTTTTTCTGTGTGTTGGTTTACTTGCAGTAGTTCTTAGTATAATCTAGGTAAAACTTGCTGGTTATACATATTATAAATATTCCCCTGAACTTATGCTGACCTTCTTTGAACAAAAATCCTTAATTTTGATATAATCCAATTAATAATTTTCTGCCTTGAAGTTGATTTGTGCTTTTTAAAATTTTTTTTTTAATTTATTTGACAGAAAAAAAATTTACTTGACAGAGATCACAAGTAGGCAGGGAGGCAGGCAGAGAGAGAGGGGGAAGCAGGCTCCCTGCTGAGCAGAGAGCCCAATGTGGGGCTCCATCCCAGGATCCTGAGATCATGACCTGAGCTGAAGGCAGAGGCTTAACCCACTGAGCCACCCAGGTGCCCTTGATTTGTGCTTTTAAAAATTCTTCTCAATCCCTAATATAGAAATAAATCCCATTTCTTTTCTTCAAATAGTTTTATGTTTTACATTTAAGTTTTTAATTCTTTGGGAGTTCATCACTGTGTGTGATATGAGGTAGTGATCCAACTTAATTATTTTATTAGAAACTGGGTGGCGGGTAGTTTTGCTTCACACAAAGCAAATTCAGAGACAGACAGTCAAGATCTGGCGTGGTAGCAGGTCAACCATCATCAATCCAGGTTCCTTCCATCTTCCTGCTCCACCATCCTTGTCAGTGGCTTCTATCCTCCAGGCTACCTGTTGTCTAAGATGGTGGCAGGTGCTCTAGTCATCATGTCCCCAGTGCTGCAAGGAAGGTGGAAGATGTTTTTGCCTCTTAGGGGAAGCTATCCTAGAAGTTCCATCCAATAGCTTCACTTTACTTTCACTGATGAGGATTTGGATACAACAACATGTAATTGCAGAGGAGGCTGGGAAATGTAGTTTTTACCTGATCACAAATATCATATCGTATCATATCATGCAGCCCCAACAATGTAAGTGTTGTATTACTAAGAAATGGAGAGTAGATATTCAGTAGCCAAGAAGTAGCCCCTGCTGCAAAAAGATTATTAACTTGTTTTGAAATGGCCTTTTGTATTGCTTGGATAAGCACAATAAGAATGAACTCCTTTACAATAAAAAATATCCAGGGCGCCTGGGTGGCTCAGTGGGTTAAGCCTCTGCTTTCGGCTCAGGTGATAATCCCAGGGTCAAGATAAAGAACAGTTCCATCAACACAAGGATTCCTCAGGTAGCCTTTTTATAAGCACATCCTTCTACCTCCTGTCCCCCACCTTAAGTCCTAGTAACTACCAATCTGTTCACCATTTGGAAAATTTTGCCACTTGAAAAATATAAGAGGGGCGCCTGGGTGGCTCAGTGGGTTAAAGCCTCTGCCTTTGGCTCAGGTCATGATCCCAGGGTCCTGGAATCGAGCCCCGCATTGGGCTCTCTGCTCAGTGGGGAGCCTGCTTCCTCCTCTCTCTGTCTGCCTCTCTGCCTACTTGTGGTCTCTACCTGTCAAATAAATAAATAAAATCTTAAAAAAAGAAAAATATAATAATATAATATAGAATATAGAATATCATAATAATATAAATGGAGCCATACAGTACGCAAACTTTTGAAATTGGCTTTCACCACTTAGCATAACTCATTGGAGATTCATGAAACTTGCATGTTTTCATGTATCTATTGCTTATTCCTTTTTATTGCTGGATATTATTCCATGGTAGTTAAATAGTTTACCATAGTGTAAGGCATCTGAGTTGTTTCCAGTTTGGGGCTATATGAATGTAGCCATTATGAGTATTTGTGTGTGTGTGTGTTTTAACTCTTATTTGCATTATTTATGCAGAATTTATTCCCAGGGTCTAAGTTTTTGTTTCTTAAGTTTCTTCTACGATATCTTTTTCTTCTGAGCAACCTCCTCTCCTGGTTTAGAAATAATCTGCTTGGGGCGCCTGGGTGGCTCAGTGGGTTAAAGCCTCTGCCTTCAGCTCAGGTCGTGACCCCAGGGTCCTGGGATTAAGCCCTACATCAGGCTCTCTGCTCAACAGGGAGCCTGCTTCCCCCTCTTTCTCTGCCTGCCTCTCTGCCTACTTGTGATCTCTGTCTGTCAAATAAATAAATAAAACCTTAAAAAAAAAAGAATTAATCTGCTCTTTCTCAGTGTGCAAGGGAGAGCTCATGTATGGGTTAATTTGACCATGAGCCCTGCAAGTTTTATGCCACATCTTGGGGGCTCTGCTCACCTGGATGTGCTGAATGACCAGAGAATGTACATCTAAACACTTAAGGTCAGCATTATTCTCTTCACTTTTAAGCATGTGCAGTAAAAACTCAGTGCTCTTCTTGGGCCATTGACCCTGTGTCCAGCACCAGTGTTTGGCTTGGGAACACCTATCCACTTCACCACTGTGGCGAGGGAATGGTATGCATGGCTTCTGCAAGGTGACATCTTTCAGATACTTGGTGGTTTCTTGGATATGCATACCCTTGATGGCCTGGGAAGTTTCATGTATGTTCTTAAAGTGAACATGACAATTTGAACCTCTTGATTTGCAGGATTTTGTAGGGTTTTCTGGGTAAGTGAAGAGCGAACCATTTTCAGAGATCACCTCAGGCTGCTAAGCTCTTATTTTTCCAGGATAAATGCCCAAGATCACAATTCTTATGGTAATTGCATGTTTAGTTTTATAAGAAACTACCAAACTGTTTCTGGAGTGTCTGTATCATTTTATTATCTTCAACACGGTAAGTGATCCATTTGTTCCGCATTCTTGTCAGCACATGGTCTTGGTACTACTTCTCATTTTGGCGATTCTTATATGTGTGTAGTGATATCTCATTGTGGTTTTAATTTCATTTCCCTGATGGCTAATAATGTTGAACATCTTTCATTTGCTTATTTTCCATCTGTAAATCCCTTAGTTAAAATTACTGATTATTATGTTTATTACTGTTTATTATGTTTATATGTTTATTATGTTTATATATTATATGTTTATTACTGTTTATTATGTTTGCTGTTATTATTATGTTTACTGTTATGAAATTACTGTTTACTTTTGACTACTTTAAGATTGAATTTTTTACTTACTATTCAATTTTCAGGTTTATTCATATATTCTAGATACAAGTCCTTTGTCAGGTGATTTGCAAATATATTCTCCAGTCAATAGCTTATCTTTTTATTCTTATTTTTTTAAAGATTTTTATTTATTTATTTGACAGAGAGAGAGATTAAAAATAGGCAGAGAGGCAGACAGAGAGAGGGAGAAGCAGGCTCACACTGAGCAGAGAACCCGATGTGGGACTTGATCCAGGACCCTGAGATCATGACCTGAGCTGAAGGCAGAGGCTTAACCCACTGAGCCACCCAGGTGCCCCTTTATTCTTATTTTTAATAACAGCTTTATTGAAATAATTCAGGTACAATATTATTTTTCTATTTAAAATGTGCAATTAATATATATTGGTATATTCAGAGAGTTGTACAATCCATCTTCATAATCAGTTTTAGACATTTTCATAATCACTAAAAGAAACTTCTTAGCCATTGCCATTTTGACTGAACCTTCCCACCTGTGCCCAAGGCAACAACCAGTCTACTTTTGGTCTTTACAGATTTACTTATTCCAAATATTCCATGTAAAGGAGTCATATAATATGTGGCCCTTTGTGACTGGTTTCTTTCAATTGGCATCACGTTTCTCAAGGTTTACCGATGTGATGGCACGAATCAGTACTTCATTCCTCTTATTTCTGAAGGACATTAGGTTGCTTCCGCTTCTGGTCATTGTGAAGAGTGCTGCTGTGAACATTTGTGAACAGGTTCCTGTGTGGACATGCTTTCATTTCTTTTGAATACATACCTAGTTTGGGAACTGTTGGGTTATACAGATATTTAACCTCCTGAGGAACTACCAGACTCTTTCCCAAAGCAGTCTTCTCATTATTTTAACTGTGCCTTTCATGAGAAATGTAAAAAAATTTTAACAGAGTCCAATGTATTTGTTTCTTCATTTATGAATGGTGGTCCAATGTCACGTCTAAGAATTCTTCGCTTAACTTCAAGGTCTCATGTTCCTATGTTCTTCTAGAACTTGTAGAGTTTCAGACTTTACATTTAGGACTGTAACTAATTTAGGGTTAATTTTTATGTAAGGTGTGAAGTTTACAAGGAGGCCCATTTTTTTTACATATGGATGTACAATTCTTCCACCACCTTTCATTGAAAAGACTGTCCTTTATCTACTAAATTGTTTTTGCACGTTTGTCAAAAATAAATTGGCCACAGACAAAATACCCCAGGAAAAGAAAACTACATAACAATACCCCTTATGCACACAGATGCAAAAAATACTCAACAAAATACTAACAAACTGAATCCAACAACATATTAAGAAGATTATATAGCATGACTAAGTGAACTCATCCCAGAATGCAGGGGTGATTCAACATAAAGAAACTAATGTAATATACCACATTATAAAGTAAAGGGGGAAAAATGATTGATGCAGTAAAACCATTTGACAAAATCAACACCTTTTCATAGTAAAAAGCCTCAACAAACTAGGAAAAGAAAGCGACTTTCTCAACATGATAAAGAGCATTTATAATAATAATAATAATAATAATACCCACAGCCAACATTATACTCAATGGTGAGAGATTAAAAGCTTTCTGCCTAAAATCAGAAACAAAGATGCCCAATTTCACCTCTAATATTTAGCATCTTATAGAAAGTTTTATGGTGAGTGAATGGGCAAGAAAAAGAAATAAAAGACATTCAAATTGGAAAGGCAGAAATAACTTTCTCCATGTATAGATGATATGATCTTATATATAGAAAAAGCCAAAGAATCTACACAGAAACTGTTATAAGTAATAACTCAATTCATCAGAGTTGCGGGATACAAGATCAACATAGAAAAATCAGCTGTTGTTTGTACATACCAGCAATGAACAATACAAAAAGGAAATTAAGAATACAATTCCATTTAAGATGACATCCAAAAGAGTAAAATATCCAGGTACAAATTTAACCAATGAAATGAAAGACTTCTACGCTGAGAACTACAAATCACTGAAATAATAAAGTAAACATAAATAGGGGCACCTGGGTGGCTCAGTTGTTAAGCCTCTGCCTTTGGCTCAGGTCATGATCCCAGAGGCTCTCTGTTCAGTGGGAGGCCTGCTTCTCCCTCTCCCACTCACCCCCTGCTTGTGTTCCCTATCTCAATGTGTCTCTCTCGGTCAAATAATAAATAAAATCTTTAAAAAGAAAAAGAAGGGACGCCTGAGTGGCTCAGTTGGTTGGACGACTGCCTTCGGCTCAGGTCATGATCCCGGAGACCCGGGATCGAGTCCCGCATCAGGCTCCCAGCTCCACGGGGAGTCTGCTTCTCCCTCTGACCTCCTCGCTTATGCTCTCTCTCACTGCCTCTCTCTCAAATAAATAAAATCTTAAAAAAAAAAAAGAAAAAGAAAAAGAAAACAAAAGTCATTCCGTGTCCATAGATTGGAAGATGTAACATTGTTAATATGGCAATATGCCCCCAAAGCTATCTATAGATTCAATGCAATCCCTATCAAAATTCTAATGATATTTTTGCAGAAATGGAGACGCCAATCCTCAAATCATATTCGATTGCAAGAGATCCTGATTAGCCAAACAGTCCCCAAAAAGAACAAATTTGGGGGTACCTGGGTGGCTCAGTGGGTTAAAGCTTCTGCCTTCAGCTCAGGTCATGATCTCAGGGTCCTGGGATCGAGCCCCACATCGGGCTCTCTGCTCAGCAGGGAGCCTGCTTCCCTTCCTCTCTCTGCCTGCCTCTCTGCCTGCTTGTGATCTCTGTCTGTCAAATAAATAAATAAAATCTTTAAAAAAAAAGAACAAATTTGGAGGATTCAACTTCTCAAATTCAAAGCATACTATAAATCTACAGTAATCATAATGATGTGGTACTGACATAAGCATGGACATGCGGACCACTAGAACAGAACTGAGACTCCAAAACTAAGTCCATATATCTATGGTCAACTGATGTTTTCGGTAGACTCCATGCCCAGCATGAAGCCCAATGAAGGGCTTCAACTCACAACCCTGAGATCAAGACTTGAGCTGAGGGGCGCCTGGGTGGCTCAGAAGGTTAAGCCTCTGCCTTCGGCTCAGGTCATGGTCTCAGGGTCCTGGGATCGAGCCCCACATCGGGCTCTCTGCTCAGCAGGGAGCCTGCTTCCCCCTCTCTCTCTGCCTGCCTCTCTGCCTACTTGTGATCTCTCTCTCTGTGTCAAATAAATAAATAAAATCTAAAAAAAAAAAACTTGCACTGAGATCAAGAGTTGGATGCTTAGCTAACTGAACCATTCAGGGGCTCCTGGTCAAATGCTTTTTTTTTTTTTTAAGAATTTATTTATTCAGGGGGCGCCTGGGTGGCTCAGTGGGTTAAGCCTCTGCCTTCGGCTCAGGCCATGATCCCAGGGTCCTGGGATCGAGCCCCACATCGGGCTCTCTGCTCAGCAGGGAGTCTGCTTCCTCCTCTCTCTCTGCCTGTTTCTCTGCCTACTTCTGATCTCTGTCAAATAAATAAAATCTTTAAAAAAAAAAGAATTTATTTATTCATTCGACAGAGATCACAAGTAGGCAGAGATGCAGGCAGAGAGAGACAGAGAGAGGGAAGCAGGCTCCCCGCTGAGCAGAGAGCCCAACGCGGGACTTGATCCCAGGACCCTGAGATCATGACCTGAGCCGAAGGCAGCAGCCCAACCCACAGCCACCCAGGCGCCCCTCAAATGCTTTTCAATAAGGATCACAAGACCATTTAGTGGGGGAAGGAATAATTTCTTCAACAAATGTTGCTGGGACAACTGGATTGTCACATGCCAAAAAAAAAAAATTCAACTTGGACACCTACTGCAATGCATATCCTACAAAAAAAAATTAATGAAAATGTATCCATGATCTAAATATAAGAGCTAACATTATAAAAGTTTTAGAAGAAAATATACAGGTAAGTCTTTGTGACCTTGATTTGGCAATGGGATTTTATATTTATTTATAAAAGATTTCATCTATTTATTTGTCAGAGAGAGATAGAGAGAGAGTGAGCACAAGCAGGGGGAGCAGCAGACAGAGGGAGAAGCAGTCTCCCTGCTGAGCAAGGATCCCAGCGTAGGACTCCATCCCAGGCATACCTGTCAATGGGTTTTTAGATGTGACACCAAAAACAAAAGCAGCAAAGGAAAAAAGAGACAAAATGGACCTCATCAAAATTTTAAAACTTCATCTATGAAAGGACTTTTATCAAGAAAGTAAGAAGAGGGGCGCCTGGGTGGCTCAGTCGGTTAAGTGTCTGTTTTCAGCTCAGGTCATGATTCCAGGGTCCTAGGATCAAGCCCCAACATCAGATTCCCTGATCTGTGGGAGCCTGTGACTTTCCCTCTGCCTCTCCCTCTGCCTCTCCCTCTGCAGCTCCCCCTGCTCCCCCTGTTAAATAAATAAAATCCTAAAAAAAAAAAAGGGAAAGAAAGAAAGAAGACCGGTGCCTGGGTGGCTCAGTCGGTTGAGTATCTGCCTTCAGCTCAGGTCATGATCCCAGAGTGTGGGGACTGAGCCCCACGTGGGGCTCCCTGGTCAGCTGGGACTCTGATTCTCCTCCTCCCTCTGCTCCTCCCCCTGCTCATGTTCTTTCTCTCTCTTGCTCTCCCACTCTCTCAAATAAATAAAAAAAACTTTTAAAAAAGTGAGAAAACCTACAGAAGGGGAGAAAATACTTGCAAATCATATATAGGGTAAGGGCTCAGTATCCAGAATATATAAAGAACGTCCACGACTCAAAACCAAAAAGATGAGCAACCCAAGTTTTAAATGGCCAAGGGATTTGAATAAACATTTCTCCAAAGAAGAGAAATGGCCAAAAAGCACATAACAAGATGCTCAACATCATTAGTCATTGGGAAATGCAGATCAAATCACAATGAAATATCACTTGACACTCTGTTAGATGACTTCAATAATACAAAATAGGCAAACAGGCAATATTGGCAAGGATATAGAGAAATCAGGGCCCCTGTACATGGCTGGTGAGAATGTAGAGTAGCTCAGCCGCTATAGAAAAGTTTGTTCCTCGATAATTCAAGAGAATTACCGTATAACCTCACAGGTCCACTCCCAGATATATACCCAAAAGAAATGAAAACAGCCACTCAAACCGACGCTTGGACATGCATGTTTATGGCAGCGCTATTCACATTAACCAAAAAGTAGAAAATCTCAAATGTCCATCAGCAGATGAGTAGATGAACAAATTGTAGTCTATCGATACTATGGAATATTATTCAGCCAAAAACGGAACCAAGTGCTGATACGTGCTACAGCGGGATGCACTTCAGAGATATTATGCTAAATGAAATAAAACCCAGGCCCAAAAGGTCACATATTGTAGGACTCTATTTTTTTTAATTTTAATTTTTTATAAACAAATTTTATCCCCAGGGGTACATGTCTGTGAATCGCCAGGTTTACACACTTCACAGCACTCACCATAGCACATACCCTCCCCAATGTCCATTACCCCACCCCCCTTTCCTGACCCCCTCCCCCCAGCAACCCTCAGTTTGTTTTGTGAGATTAAGAGTCACTTATGGTTTGTCTCCCTCCCAATCCCATCTTGTTTCTTTTCTTCTTTTTCTACCCCCCTAGTCCCCCATGTTGCATCTCCACT
>PISX010020156.1:0-12036 GCA_004024625.1 Mellivora capensis | reverse complement strand
GTTTCACTAAGCATGATACCCTCTAGTTCCATCCACGTCATTGCAAATGGCAAGATTTCATTTCTTTTGATGGCTGCAAGACTCTATTTTTTTAAAAAGATTTTTATCTATTTGAGAGAAAGAGAGAGAGAGAGCACAAGTGGGGGAAAGGGAGAAACAGGCTCCTTGCCCTGCTGGGAGCCTGACGTGGGGCTCAGTCCCAGGACTCTGGGATCATGACCTGAGCCGAAGGCAGATGCCCAGTATGACTCCATTTATATTAAATAGTCAGAATAGATAAATCCAGTGGGGCAAAAAGCAGATTTGTGGTTGCCAGTGACTGTGGAAAGGGGGTAATAGGGAGTAACTACCTAATGGATACAGGGTTTTCTTTGGGAGTGATTAACATGTTTTGGAGCTAGATAGAGGGGGTGGTTGGACAACATGTGAATGCTTTATTTTTTTTAATTTATTTTTTCAGTGTTCCAAGATTCATTGTTTATGTACCACATCCAGTGCTCCATGCAATATGTGCCCTCTTTAAATGTCACTAAATTGTTCACTTTAAAATAGTTAATTTGGGGCGCCTGGGTGGCTCAGTGGGTTAAACTGTCTGCCTTCGGCTCAGGTCATGATCTCAGGGTCCTGGGATCGAGCCCCGCATCGGGCTCTCTGCTCAGCGGGGAGCCTGCTTCCCTGTCTCTCTGCCAGCCTCTCTGCCTGATTGTGATCTCCACCTGTCAAAGAAATAAATAAAATCTTTAAAAAAATAAAATAAAACAGTTAATTTTGTTCATCTAATAGACTATCATCTATTATAAAGTTGCCTATAAAAATCAATTTGCCATCTTATGTGGGTCAATTTCTGGCCTCTTTATTCTATTTTATTGATCTGTGTGTCTATCCCTTACCAATCCCACACTGTTTTAATTAGTGTAGCTTTAGAGAAAGTCTTATAAGAGAGTGATGCGAATCCTTCAAGTCTTTTTTATTATTTTGCAAAACTATTTAGGCTACTCTAGTTCCTTTATCTTTCCACTCTACATTCAATCTATTGATCAATCTGGGGAGAGCTGACATCTTTACTATGTTGAGTCTTTCCAATTTATGAATATGGTATGTCTTTTTATTAACTTGGACCTCTCTGATTTACTTCACGAGTCATTTGACGTTCTCAAAATACATATCCTGTGTTTCCTTGTCATGTAAGTGTTTTGTAAGAGTTATTCCTAAATATTTTTTAGAAGATTTTATTTATTTGTCAGAGAGAGAGCACACAAGCAGCGGGAGCAGCAGGCAGAGGGAGAAGCACTCTCCGATGAGCAAGGAGCCCCATGTGGGACTGGATCCCAGGATCCTGGGATCATGACCTGAGCCAAAGGCAGATGCTTAACTGACTGAGTCACCCAGGTGTCCCTAAATATTTTATTTTTCAAGGTATTGTAAATGATATTGTCTCTAGTGTACAGAAATAGAATTTATTTTGTTTGTTGACTTTGCTTCTTACCATCTCACTAAATGTACTTTTTCTGGAAATTTTTGTTAGGTTTTAGGATTTTCTACATTGAAAATCTCTGACATCTGTGAATAGAGAGTGTTTTAATTTTTTCCTTTCCAACCTGGATGTTTTATGTTTCCTTTTCTTGCATTTTTGCACTGGCTAACACTTCTGGTATAATGCTGAATAGGAATAGTACGAGTGGGGATTCTCACCTTGTTCCTGACCTCAGCGGGAAATCATTTAATTTTTGACAATTAAGTATGGTATTAGGTATAGTTTTTTAAAAATAGATGCTCTTTTACAGTTTGAACAATTTCCATTCCGTTCCCAAATTGCTGAGGGTTTTTATCAGAAATAAATGTTTTATGTTTCTCTCTACTTTTCAACTGTGTTCATGTTCAGGTTTCTAGTTGTGTTGAGATCAAGGGATATTAGAGAAAATAAACTGTCAACTCACAATCAGTTCAGTGGTACTTTGAATTCTGGTGCTCTTCTCCATATCACCTCCCGCTACTGGCTCTTTGAAGTTCTAAAATAGCTGCTCCATGTTTTATCCAGGTTTTATAGTTGTTTCTATGTGAAAGAAAAGATGAGGCATGTTCACTCCACCTTACCCAATACCAACAGTTTTGCTTCTGTCTTCCCAATCTTTATTCATTTCACTTCTCTGTATTATTGGTTCTCCATTCTGGTATGTAGTCTCTGCCTCCAAAGGAGACTTCCTAAATTAGTTTCTTTTCAAAGCCTTTACTTAATCTTTCTTTTTGGTCCACACTCCTCTTCCCTGTTGCATTTACTAGCTTCCTGGAAGCCTGTCTGTCACTCTCCACTTTGCTCCCATTCCTAGTCAATTTTAATACTGAGCTATAAGTCTCTTACCATAAAATTCACCATTTTAAAGGTTCTAACTCAGTGGTTTTATTAGTATAATCCCAATTCATCACAACTATTTAATTCCAGAACATTTGCAACACCTCAAAAAGAAACCCCTTATTCTTTACCAGCACCTTCCATTCTTTGTGAATGTAAAATCCCAGCACATAAAATAATGCCTGGCCCATAGAAAGTGCTCAGTAAATATTTGCCCAACATCAAATGACTGAGTGAATGCTCACAGTGGATATATTTCTAAAAGTTTTAAGGAGTAAACATACCCAAGTACAAATAAGGAAAAGAACCCGCTTTGGAAACAATTTAATTTAAATGCCAGTCTGGGAACTGCAGGTCATAAACAGTAGCTTATTGTAGAGCAATTCTGGTTAAAATAACACTTGGTTAGCTAAGTTGGCTTTTATGAAAGATAAACTATAGAAATTATTAATTGGTCACGAAAGAATCTTTCCCAGAAGTGTACAGTACAGTTCGTGATGATCAGGGCTGTGAGTGTTGCAATACAAAGGAGCTGTTCTAGAATAATTCCATAAAGAGGATCAAGGGATGGAATGAACACCAACAAGGGAAAAGGAGAGAATATTCCTTATTAAGAGTAAGGATGATACCAAATGGAAAAGAAAATAGAATGGGAATATTAAATTTCCAGGTCACATTGTATCCTATCAGTTGCTGAAATGTGATGGTCAAAAACTAATTCAAATAAATATTATCAAGCAGGAAAGCTGAGGGGAGTGAATTAACACAAAATTCTTATGATTTTAGTATAAGTCATTTACACATGACACATTATTTCAAGAACAAAAACTTAAAGCCAATGCAAGGAGGTAAACGAGGGCACTTTACCTCGTGGAAGAATGTTCTATACAAATACATAAGAGAATACTTATTATTACTTTTTTAGTTTCCAGAAACTATCAATTAACTGTTGCCACTGAACTTTTAATGAGTGAATCACTTTGGGGCTTGTTAAAAGTACAGCAGTTGATCACGTAGTTTTTGTCTTATTAATAAATTGCTCTGCTTTGTTTGTTTAATTGCTCTGCTTTGATTGTTAGAGGCTTCTAGCATCCCTCCAGGACCACCCTCATTATGATACATTTGGTTGCCTGTTTTTCTCATAATTAAATACCACAGAGAGGAACCCCAGAGAGTCCTCTTACATGGCCATCTCGAGAAGTTGTCAGATGAGTTCTAGTAGCCTTCAGAGCAAGTGAAAAGCAGTTCCCATGTTCTCAATTAAACTTCCCTCCTATGGGAGAGACGGCCTCTGTTGATGGGGAATTTTTTTCTCAAAGACGGTTTTGAATGGAGATTGTCAAGAATTATCTTCTTTGAATTTTATTATGTTATGTTAGTCACCATACAGTACATCATTAGTTTTTTATGTAGTTTTCCATGATTCATTGTGTATAACACCCAGTGATCTATGCAATCTGTGCCCTCCTTAATACCCAGCACCAGTCTCACCCATCCCCTACCCACCTCCCTTCTAAAATCCTCAGTTTATAGAAGGGCCACATGCACCCCAATGTTCTTAGCAGCAATGTCCACAATAGCCAAACAGTGGGAAGAGATGAGATGTCCTTCAACAGATGAATGGATAAAGATGTGGTCCATATACACAATGGAATATTACTCAGCCATCGGAAAGAATTGTTTATCTGTTATAAACTATTTATGGGTAAAATGTTCTAATGTCTGAGATTTCCTTTGAAATACTCCCAAGGGGCACCTGGGTGTCTCTAGAGCATGCGACTCTTGATCTCAGGGTTGTGAGTTTGAGCCCCATGTTGGGTGCAGAGATTACTTTAAAAAATAATTTTAAAAAAGAGGGGCGCCTGGGTGGCTCAGTTAGTTAAGCCTCTGCCTTCAGCTCAGGTCATGATCCCTGGGCCCTGGGACTGAACCTCACATTGGGCTTCCTGCTCAGTAGGGAGTCCGTTTCTCCCTCTGTCCCTCCCCTGCTTGTGCTCTTTCTCTCTCAAATAAATAAATAAAATCTTAAAAAAAAATAAACAAAATAAAAAATAAAAATATTCCTAAACAAAAAACTCTAACAAAACCAATAGAATGAAAACAAAAGAACTGGAGGGGATAAATGAAACAAGATAGGCAAAATGAAGACGCCTACACAGGGGTTCATTCTATTACTCTATTCCATAATGAAAACCTTCAAACAGGTGTATATAAAGGGATTCCTCATCTCCTACATGTATATATCAGTTATTTCTCTATGTATTGATTCTTTCAGTTAAAAATATCAGAAACTCTGATCTACACTGGCTTAAACAATAAAAGAAACTGTACAGATTCGTGTAGCTAAAAAGTCAAGGGCAGCTCAAGGTATCAGGTGATACTCATATAGTAAAAGATTACTATATGAAAGTCAATCACTTTCCTATAAATGAACAATAAACAGTTGTAATTTGAAATTTTTAAAAAATACCATTTACATTAGTAACATAATAAGATGGTTTGTACATCTTATAAATACCAAAAACATGTACAAGATATATGGAGAAAACTACAAGATGAAAGAGATTTTAAAAATAATACATGGAGAAATAGTCTATGTTCATTGAGAGGAAGACTCAGTATTGTTCAATGGCATTTTTTTTTTTTTAAAGATTTTATTTATTTATTTGAGAGAGAGGCAGTGAGAGAGCATGAGTGAGGAGAAGGTCAGAGGGAGAAGCAGACTTCCCGTGGAGCTGGGAGCCTGATGCGGGACTCGATCCCGGGTCTCCAGGATCATGACCTGAGCCGAAGGCAGTCGTCCAACCAACTGAGCCACCCAGGCGTCCCTTCAATGGCATTTTTTTAAGATTTTATTTATTTATTTGACTGAGAGTGAGAGAGAGTGAGAGAGGGAATACAAGCAGGGGAAGCAGGAAAGGGAGAATCAGGCTTCCCACTGAACAGGGAGCCTGACATGGGGATACATCCCAGGATGCCGAGATCATGACCTGAGCCAAAGGCAGACGCTTAATGACTGAGCCACCCAGGTGCCCCTGTTCAATGGCATTTCTTCATAACTTCATCTGTAGGTTCAATGGAATCCCAATAAAAGATCCCAGCAAGTTATTTTGTGGGTGTTGACGAAATGATTTTAAAATATATATGGCTAAAAAGACCCAGAATAACCAACAAAATGTGGAAAGAACAAAGTTGGAGGACTATCATTACCCAAAATTGAATTACTCTCAACCTACAGACAATGTGGTATTGGTGAAAAAATAAACAAATAGATCAGTGGAACAAAACAGAGAGCCCAGAAATAAAACTACATAAACATGGTCAACTGATCATTCAGAAAGGAGTGAAGACAATAAAATGGAGAAAAGACTGTCTTTTCAACAAATGGTGCTAAAAGGGGCATCTACATGCAAAAAAAAAAAAAAAGGAAGGAAGGAAAAGAAAAATGAAATCTGCATGCAGATTTTATACCCTTCAGAAAATTAACTCAAATGGATTCTAAACCTGGGATGCCTTGGTGGCTCAAGCGGTTAAGCACCTGCCTTCCGCTCAGGTCATGATCCCAGCGTCCTGGGATTGAGTCCCACATGGGGCTCCTTGCTCAGCGGGGAGCCTGCTTCTCCCTCTGCCTGCTCCTCCCTCTGCTTCTGCTCTCTCTCTCACAAAAAAATAAAATCTCTTAAAAAATGGATTCTAAACCTGAATGTAAAATACAAAACAGTAAAACTCGTGGAAAATAATAGAAGGGTAAACCCAGATGACCTTAGGTTTGGTGATGACTTTTTGGATAACAAAACTAAATACACAATCCATGAAAGAACTAAGTGATAAGCTACACTTCATTAAGATTAAAAACTCCTAGGGGTGCCTGTCAGCTAAGCATCTGCCTTCACTGCAGGTCAGGATACCAGGTCCTGGGATCAAGCCCCACCTCCAGTGCCCTGCCCAGCAGCGAGCCTGCTTCTCTTTCTCCCTGCCGCTCCCTCTGCTTGCGTTCTGTCAAATAAATAAATAAAATCTCTTCTAAAAAGATTAAAATTTTCTACACTGCAAAAGACGCTGTCAAACAATTAGAAGATAAAACAGACTAGGAGAAAAAATTTGTAAAAGATGTATCTGATAGGAGTGCCTGGTTGGCTCAGTGAGAACATGAGACCTTTTTTTTTTTTTTTTTTTTTTTTTAAGAGAAGGACAGGAGGGGCAGAAGAAGAGGGATAGAGGGAATCCTAAGTAGGCTCCATGCTCATCCCGAGCCTGACTCACAATACTGAGATCATGACCTGGGCTGAAATCAAGAGTCGAATGCTTACCTGACTAAGCCACCGAGGGGTCACAGAATGTGTGACTCTTGATATTCCGAAAGTGAGTTCAAGCCCCAGGGTGGGTGTAGAGCTTACTTAAAAAAAAAAAAAAAAAAAAAAGAAAGAAAGAAAAGAAAGACATATCTGATAAAGGATTGTTATACAAATTATGTAAAGAATTCTTAAAATGCAAAAATGAGGAAATGAACAACCCAATAAAAATGGGCAAAGATCTCAACAGGCACCTCATCAAACGTTGTTCACAGATGAAAAGATGCTCCATATCATACATCATTAGGGAATTGCAAATTAAAACAATTTAATACTACACAACTATCAGAATGGTGAAAATCCCAAACTACTGAAAACAATTGCTAGCAAAGATGTAGAGGAACAGGAACTTTCATTCATTGCTGATGGGAATGGAAAATGGTACAGCTGTTCCTTTTACTCTCCTGCAAGTCTCAGACCCTTTGAGCTCGACAGCGGTTAGAGGAGAGGTTGTTTCCAGGCCTCAGACTGTGTACAGGAACAAGAAATGATTTTGGAGGACACAGTATTCTGGTTAACTCTATAGGGGTATCAGGAAAAAAAAAATAGGGTTCTGAGAATAAGACACCATCCCTCAGAAGGGCTTTTTACTCTTGGATGCCAGGTAAGAGATCAACATTGAGTCAAGATAGCACTTCCTTGGATGTCACTGCCCCATTAACTCCTTCCCTTTCTTCTGAAATGGCGAGGGCGGAATGGAGACCCAGCAGGCTGTTTCAGAGAGCTGAAGGGGAAGAAGGCATAATAAGTAGTCAGCCGGGAGCCCTGATTCTTAAATCCTATCCCCCAACTGCACGGACAAGAATTTGATTCCTTCCTGGAGCTCTCATAATCAAAGGACATTACTGTATCTGAGGTAGGAACCATAAATCCTCAATTTTCTCCCTGCATCTTCTCCAACACAACTCAAGACAATCATTTCCTGACATTTGCATTAATATCTGCTCTCTCAAATGGGACCGGTGGTCACTGTTCCTCACCATCCTGGCAAGTAGCATAGATGAGCTCCTGTAAAATACACTTTGAAGAAGAAAGATGTTATACTGGGTTGACCCTTCACCACAGCCTGGTGCCAGCGCCTTCTGTGAAACTGAAGCACCACTACCCAATCCCACTTGCAAAGTACTCTGCCAGGGCAGATGCTGGAAACCACCGAGATTGTTCTCACTAAAACAACTGGATCTCCTAACAGCTACACAAGATGCCAAACAATTGCTCACGTTAACCTTGGAGAAGTGAATTCTTCTGCTGGGCCCTTGCAAAGGAGAGTTCTCCAAGTCATCTCCTAGGAGGATGGACAGGTCTAGTCTACTGTCTGCAATAGGTAGCCATGGCTCTGAAGCATCAGCTTCCAAAGCTATGTCCTAATGATGCCTGTCCCACTAACCAAGCTGTGTGGTGTGGGGGAAAAGGATAGTAAATTGTGAGTCGCGTGTCGTGGGAACTAGTTTTGTCCTACTAAATCGGTTATTCTCCCAGGTTTCAATAGTGGTTAAAGGATTAACTACGTCCATGTTCCCCACACTGATGTTCCGAAAACAATCTTGAGTTGTTTGGTGAGAGTGTTGCCCACAAAGTGCCCACCGGTTTTCTGCCTGCTTACCCTCTTCCACTTTGACTATCCCCAACCATGAGTTTCACATACACATTTAAGCATAAATGCTCTGAGAAATCTTCTAACAAAATATTCACTTTATTCTAACCCACCATCCCCAAATTTACTTGAAGAGTAATTTTTTCATGTCATATATCTGCACAGCTCACACTGTTTTCTGAGTCCCAGTTTGGGACACACTGACAGTCTTAGATTTCTAAGGTCCTTTCCAGATCCTTCTATCTATGTCCTCCATAGCAGGAGAGGCTCGAGTACTTGCAAGGCCACCAGGTCTATGTGAGCACGTAGGCCCTTATGACCAACAAGGCACATGCTGGAGGGCAGACATTCTGGAAATGGCTGCCCAGAGGAGAAGCAAGGTGAATGGAGGTGATTTTCCTGCAAAGTGCACGGAATCCAGTCTTCCTATTCCAAGGCGAAGATCCCTGAGCTGAGTTTGAGCATCCATGCGGATAAAATGACAGCCTTGGATATTCACAGGGCCCCACGTGAAATACTCTGTGTGATCCTTCAGAGGACTTGATGCTCTTTCCTTCCACCTCTTCTGGTAAAGAGCAAGACAAGGACTCATTGTCATCACAATCAATGAAGCACTTGATACCTCGAGGAAGACAGCGGATGTTCTCAGTAACCTTAGTTAGTGTGCAGGTGGCCATGGCAGTTTCTCCCCCTTGTAATATTCCATTCTTGTGTTGATTACATGTGATAATGTGTCAGTCCTGGGCTTGGCACTGAAGACTCAAGGCTGCACAAGACACAGCACCTGCCCTCCTCATGCTTACATTTTAATGGGGGAAGACAGACAAAAAACAAGTAAACAAACCAAACAATTCTAAGTGGTAACGCATGTTCTGATGGAAACATACACAGCACTCGGACTGAGAACAGCAGATATGACTGGCACAAGAGTAAAAGAAGAGGGAATCTTGTGCAAGTTTGCATTTTAAAATCTGGGAGTTTTAGAGAGACCATAGAACTGAATATTGCAGAAGTACCTCTTCACTGAAAGAATAAGACTGGCAATACAAGCTTCTCCTTTAAGGATGATAAATAGCGGGGCGCCTGGGTGGCTCAGTGGGTTGGGCCGCTGCCTTCGGCTCAGGTCATGATCTCAGGGTCCTGGGATCGAGTCCCGCATCGGGCTCTCTGCTCAGCAGGGAGCCTGCTTCCTCCTCTCTCTGCCTGCCTCTGTCTACTGTGATCTCTGTCAAATAAATAAAATCTTTAAAAAAAAAAAAGAATGATAAATAGCTTTAATGAGGGCTAATGCTCCCCCACCATACCTAAAGGATGAAGGAAATTTTTTTTTTTTAAATATTTTTATCTATTTATTTGTCAGAGAGAAAGAGCGCACGAGAGAGCAAGCACAGGCAGACAGAGTGGCAGGCAGAGGCAGAGGGAGAAGCAGGCTCCCTGGCGAGCAAGGAGCCCAATGTGGGACTCGATCCCAGGACGCTGGGATCATGACCTGAGCCGAAGGCAGCCGCTTAACCAGCTGAGCCACCCAGACATCCCTGAAGGAAATATTTTTAAAAGCTATTTCTAACTCTCATCCATAAACAATTGCTCCCTAAGGTACTAATTTTAAAGAAAACTTTACTAAACACATTTTACTTTAACTCTTACTAATGTTAATGATCTTTCACTTTTTTTCTTCTAATGCCCTGACACTGTTCAGTTGTTCATAAACGTGGTGGAAAAATACTTAGTGTAATAATTATATCAGAAACCTACTATTTGTTTTTAAAAAATTCAACAGTATGCTTTCTGCTGGTTCCTGGCTGCGCAGACATTCCCGATAGAGGCTTCTCACTCAACTGCAACATCTTGCTCCTGCTTTCCTGCATGACCTTCCTCTAGTCCAAGAGGCCGGTCCCCTTCTTCTCTACATCAGTCAGAACAAATCTGCTTCTGCCCTATGGCCTG
Source organism: Mellivora capensis (assembly GCA_004024625.1). Classification (NCBI taxonomy): domain Eukaryota; kingdom Metazoa; phylum Chordata; class Mammalia; order Carnivora; family Mustelidae; genus Mellivora; species Mellivora capensis. The sequence continues at coordinate 1,793 of PISX010020156.1, read as the reverse complement.
TGTTTTCTGAGGCCAACTCACAGAAGGTGTGAGGAGGTAGTTACCACACGATTGCTTAAAGTTTACTACACTCACAACACGAAAGAAAGGCAACACCTTCCCTCTCTGTAGCCCACTATTAACAGAAACACATCTTTATGCACATAAGCAGCAGAGCACAGAGGAACAGAGAGCAAGGGAAGGGGAACAAAGGCAGAGAGGGGCGGACGGTTGCTTTGTCCACCTGAAAAAGTGACCAACTGGGGCTTATCTCAGGTAAGAAATCAGTCCTTCTTTCCTATCACCTCGTCTTGTAGGCTCCTCAGTGTGCCCATCAGTGTTACATGAGCTCAGTGCAGCATCTACAGGAAGGCAGACCCCTTCTGAGGGCCAAAGTCCACATGGACTGACCCAGAAAAGGTTCCAGAGCTCTAGCAGAACAGCTGTCCTGAATGGGAGAAGACATCTGCAAACGACATATCAGGTAAAGGGCTAGTATCCAAAATCTATAAAGAACTTCTCAAACTCAACACCCAAAGAACAAATAATCCAATCAAGAAATAGGCAGAGGACATGAACAGACATTTCTGCAAAGAAGACATCCAGATGGCCAACAGACACATGGAAAAGAGCTCCACGTCACTTGGCATCACGAAATACAAATCAAAATCACAATGAGATACCACCGGACACCAGGCAGAATGGCTAAAATTAACAAGTCAGGAAATGACAGATGTTGGCGAGGATGTGGAGAAAGGGGAACCCTCCTACACTGTTGGTGGGAATGCAAGCTGGTGCAACCGCTCTCAAAAACAGCATGAAGGTTCCTCAAAAAGTTGAAAATAGAGCTACCTTGCAACCCGGCAATCACAGTACTGGGTATTTACCCTAAAGTTACAAAAGTAGTGACCCGAAGGGGCACATGCATCTGAATGTTTATAGCAGCATGTCCACGATAGCCAAACTATGGAAAGAACCTAGATGTTCATCAACAGACGAATGGATAAAGATGTGGTATATTACTTACACACACAAACACACACAATGGAATACTACGCAGCCATCAACAGAAATGAAATCTTACCATTTGCAACAACATGGATGGAACTGGAGGGTATTATGCTGAGTGAAATAAGTCAATCGGAGAAAGATAATTATCATGTAACCTCCCCGATATGAAGAATTTGAGAGGCAACATGGGGTGTCTGAGGGGTAAGGAAGGAAAAAAATGAAACAAGATGGGATCTGGAGGGAGACAAACCATAAGAGATTCTTAATCTCACAAAACAAACAGGGTTGCTGGGGGGAAGGGGAGAAGGGAGAGGGTGGTTGCGTTATGGACATTGGGGAGGGTATGTGCTATGGTGAGTGCTGTGAAATGTGCCTGATGATTCACAGATCTGTACCCCTGGGGCTAATAATACATTATATACTTAAAAAAAAAAAAAAGAAAGAAAGAAAGAAAGAAAAGAACAGCTGTCTCGACGGAGACAGGCCAGGTTCCGCGGCGGAAACACGACACCCGTATCTCCGTAGTCCAACAGAAGTTTATTTCTCATTCGCGTAACGTCCGTCCCAGGTCTGGGGGACCCTCCAGGACAACCGCTCTCCACGTGGGGGCTCAGCACTCCAGACTGCTCTGACCTTGCGGCCCCCGTTTCTGTAGAAAGGACACTGGAGAGTTTTGCACCAACAAAGAAAGGCTTCAGCCCAGAAGCGGGGCTTCTGCTCACAACCCATTACCCACAACCATCTCATGACGCTAACTGCAAGGGGCAGCAAACTATCACCACTCTCTCACTCTTCACTAGGAT
>PISX010020155.1:0-36477 GCA_004024625.1 Mellivora capensis | reverse complement strand
AGAAATAAGATGAATATATTTATATGTTAAGATAATTAAGTGTAAAACAGACTTCCAAATGAGGTAATGTATAGGAGATCCCTGAATAGAAATGCACTAATTTGTTCTTTCATTCATTCACAAATATTCATGTGCTGGGTTATTCTAAAAACTGAAGATACAGCAGGGAGACAAAAGCAAAGAAAGACTTTGCTTTCCTGGAGAGAAGACAAGCAATACATATGCAAATAAATTAATACAGAGAGCATATCAGGTAGTGATGCATGTCATGAAACAAATAGAGATGGGTACTAGAGAGTAATGGGGATACGTATGCGATATTTTACATGGGGTTCAGCAGAGCTCTGCAGGAAATGAAGATGTGAGCCCTGCTAATATCTGGGAGAAGACTCTGGGAAACAGAATTAACAAATGCAAAGATCTAGAAGCAGGAGCATAATTGTTTTGTTTTCAAAGAATAGCAGGAAGGTCAAAGTGACCAAGGCAGAGTTAGTGACAGATAAAATCAAAGTGTCCAATAGCCATAAGACATACAGACTTATAGAGAAAGATTTTAGATTTTATTCCAAATGAGATAGAAGCCATTGAAAGATTTTGAGCAGAGGAATGTTGTGATATGAATTTTGTTTTGATGTGGCTGCTGTCTGGAGACTAGATTAAAGGGGGTAGAGGCAAGAGTGCAGAAACAGGGAGACCAGTTAAAAGATCATTGCAACAGTGTGGCAAGAGAGCCTGGACCAGGTCAACAGAGATGCAATTGTGAGAAGTGATCAAAAATAAGGCCACGATTTTGTTTTACTACATCAACTAGAAGGATGGAGTTGAACATTTCCCACAGGAGAAGCAGGTTTGGGGAAGAAAATCAAGAGTTCAGTTTTGGACATGTTAAGTTTCAGAAGTCTAGAACTTCTAGAACCAATCAAAAGCTGTCAAGTGGACAACTGAATACACACTTCCAGAACTAAAACGGGAGGCTGAAACTGGCTACACAAACCTGGAGATCATCAACATTTAGATGTTATTTAAAGCCATGGGGACTAGATGAGATCACACAAAGTGTGGTTCTAACGGTTGAGCACACAAGAGACTCAGAAGATGTGGCCAGTATTGAACGCAGTCATCCATTATCCCACCAACTGAGACAGAGAAGGATATTCCTTAAGAACCCTTCCAGCTGTAATTCTTTAATTTACCTTGTTTTACAAGTGAAGAAATTTATGGTTGAGAGTCTGGGAGTACTTTTCTAAAGGAGATGCTGAGGAAAGGACCTATCTGAAAGAAAACAGTTGAATTTATGAGAGAGGGTATATAATTGGTAATGTAAGTTTCTGAGGGATTAGAAAAGATCAAATCCAAAGTGCAAGTAGAGAGCCCGGCTTTAGGAGTCAGAATAGCTCCTTTACTGTTAGATTTAAATAATAGAATAATATTCAGTTCGGTAGATACACCATCCTTTCCCTATTGTTAAACAAACCTTCCTTCCCCACTCTTTATATGGTGATAAGTGCTACAGTAGACTAGATATAACATTCATTAAAATTAATGGGGATGTATCCATGAGGATATTGCCATAACAAAGGCCAAAATACCAGCAGCATCAGCCAAGTGAAGTCTATTCTTTCTTACTCAATAGTGTCAGCCTCCACAGCCTGGGGCTGCTATGGCAGTTCCACAGTGTTTCAGACTCTGGTTTTTTCCATCCTATTGCTTTGCCATTTTGCTTCTCTTTTTGTGGTTTGAGGTAGCCATTTCAACTCTATAACAACTACAATCAAGAGAGCAAGAGGGGAGAAGGGGAAGGGGAGGACATGAGTCATCCTTCAAACAACCAGAAAGTGCCTCAGAGCTCTGGGGTCACATGCTATTGGTCAGAACTTTGTTTCACAGCCCCAGTAGGGAGACCAGAGATGTAACCTTCAGCTGGTTGGCTATGTGTACAGCTCCATTCAGGATGGTGCTGCTGAAGGAGGGAGGATCCATACCAGGTTGGGTGAAAGAAGCGGTCTAAGAAGTATGTGCATGACTGAGGTTTGAGCTAAGAACTTACTTTGAGAATACAACTTTATTTTTAAATAGTGTTTTATTAATGGCAAGTGATTTAATGACAGTGATTATTCAATATGATACCCCTAGCAGCCCTGTTAGGTAATCAGGGCAAGTGTGATGATTCCTGTATTACAAATTAGGCAACAGAGACTTGGGTTAAATGACTTGATCAAGGTCATATGTCTAATACACGATCTTAAAATAAGCCTATGTTTTCTGACTTCTCAAATCCAATGCTATGGCAGAGAACACAGCGAAACCTGATTCATATCCAAATGAAATGGTACTTAAGCAGGATTATGTCTTATCTCCAGAGATCTTCTCTATTTGGGAACTTTTAGTTTCTTCAGCAATGCAGCATCCAAAATAACAGTTTATAAAAGTAAATGGAATGATGATAGGAGAAATATAAATAAATTTCTATCTTTTTGAGTTTAATTTGTACTGAGAAAACATCCAGACTTTTCCAAATGGTCTGCCTTGGGAGGGGAAGAAGGAGATCAGGGGACCTGAGAGGTCCTGGTGATGAGTCATGGGCTCGGTGCCCTGGCTGTTTGAGCCTTTCATTGTGAGGCACTTCATTTGCACAGATGACTCTTGCTGCCAACCGCCGCCTTCCGGGGGGGGGGGGGTGTGTGTGTGTGCTGATGCATACCCATGTGTGAGCCTTGCTTTCACACCCCCCATAAGCAGAGTCCGTGGCAGCTGCTCTGTGCAATATAGCTCTGGCTCTGAGTGCCTTTCTTAAACTCTTCATTTCAGTAATATCTTTGGTCCTAAAAACCTTGCAGACAAGAGAAGTTTTTTTCAGCCGCCCTCACTTATGTCCTGACATTGAGGTGGGGTTTCAGCATGCAGAGCTCCTACCTTGTTGTGGCATCCTCACTTCATATCACACATCAGTGCATGGGTGGCCCTCCATCACCCACACTTAGCCTCTTTTATGAGTTCTCTTATTGCTTCCAAAATAAAAGACAAATTTTTACCTTGTTTCATGATTCTTTCCACAATAATCAAAATGATCGAAACCCAGATCTATCCTGTGAGGTGCATGACCTCAGCTTCTTTTAGAAGAATATACAACAATAGCCTTACTTCTGGAACCCAGATTCTCCATAGGATTTTCTTCACCTTGTGCTTAATATTTTACATTTTTAGAAAGAAAAAAAATATTTTACATTTTCTTTTGTGAAACGATATATATATATCAGAGACTTTTCATTCAAATGGATAGGTAGGTCCATGAAAATGGATTCAAAACATGGCAAAATGTGGTCAACGTTATAATTAATTTGTGGTTGAGATGTAATGGAGGGGAAGACAACGAAAGAGAACATAAGACTGAGTCACAGCTGGGCTAGATGGGTGATGGGTATCAAGGTGGGCGCTTGTTATGATGAGCACTGGGTGTTGTGTATAAATGACGAATCACTGAATTCAACTCCTGAGACAAATATCGCACTGTATGTTAACTAACTAGAACTTAAATAAAATTTAAAATAAATAAGTAAAGTTACTTAGGTTAAAAAAAAAGACTGAGTAACAGAACATTTTTTCATCTGTCACCTTGTAGAGTCAGGAGAGAACATACAGCATACTTCTAGAGTGGACTTTCCTCTTACTCAGAGTAATTTTTGCATTATGGTAACAACTTCAGCCTAATCTCTCTTCTCCCTTCTGCTTTTTTTTTTCCCCCTTAGAAGAGGGTTATGGCACACTTTCACAGGGGAAAGAGAAGAGTTGCCAATGTATCAATGGCCCCCTCATCGTCCCCAGTACAAGGAACCTTAAAGGAAACCCTATGAGCGTTCCCTAACTTTTGTTCTAACCAAGGAACATGATGGGAAGGGAGACAATTCTAATCTGGGAGAGGCATGAGTTTCCTGTCAAAAGAACTTGAAATCAAATGAAGGCTTTCCATCTGCTGTAAAATGCTCCTCATTTCCGTGTGGGTATGTTTTTCCACCCCTTCACTTTGGTGTCACACTCTAGGGACTGCTGTGGTCATTATCACCATCATCATCATTGCGGGACATGCAAGACTTCACAGATCCCTTGATCTTTATACCTTGTCCCCAAGGGAGGATATGGTTTTCCTCCTATTCCATCATTGGCCAGCTCTCCTCCCCAGGTAATAAATAAGGTCACAAGACTGGTCAGCAGCTGCTCTCTCTCTATTTGTCACAACTAGTTGGGTTCTTTCTTCTGCCTCATTTGGCTTGAGACCTTCACTCACCTCTCACTTCCTTTCTTATCAGACTTCACAGCTTCAAAATTCTCCTGGCCAATATGGAAATTCTCCCAGATTCTACAGCATTTTATTGTTTCTGACTCAAAGCTTAGAAAAAAATAAGTGATTTTTTAAATATTAAATTTGCTAAAGATAGTGATAATGAAAGTATTTTTCAGAAAAGTGGAATTTTGGAAACTTCATTCCTTTTTCTTCATCTATCCATTTTCTAGTGAATTTTAATAAATCATGAGGCCTAAATTTTTTTTTGGTTGATTTTTCTTTGCTTCATTTAATTCCCTGTTTTGTTTTGTTTTTAAGTTAGTGTAAAAATGTTTGAGGCTTGACTTATTTATGGCATCTTTTTAAAAAATTATTTTTATTAACATATAATGTTGCCCCAGGGGAAGAGGTCTGTGAATCATCAGGCCAGGCCTAAATTTTTAAAGCAGTTAACCAATTAATTATTTCTTACATCTGAAAATAGGAGTATTTAGTTTGATTATCAAATGCCACATGTATTTTGTAGGTCAGCTGAGTTAGCACTTACTGGGATTATAAAAATTACCAATTCATGATTTTGTGTTATTATCCAAATATAGCTCTCAGGATTTCTGCCTAGGAAGAAAATACCATATGATTTTACTTATATGTGGAATCTAAAAAACAGAACAAATGAACAAACAGACAGAAAACAGAAACAGATGCATAAATATAGAGAACAAACTGGGGGTGGCCAGAGGGGATGGGTGTGGGGAGATTGGGTGAAACGGGTAAAGGGGTTTAGAAGGTACAAACTTCCAGTTATAAAGTAAGTCATAGAGATGAAAAATACAGCATGGAAGATAGAGTCAAATAAAAAAAAAGTATTCCCATTAGTTAATAGGTCAAGGATAGCTTAAAACTTTCTACATATTTATGTATATGTACCTAATAGTTATAAATGGGAATAATTTTTCTTCATTTAATATAGGAATAGTGTTAATCACCTAAGATTATTTTAATTCTGCTGCAGTCTCATATTTTATTCATCCTTGTATTTTCCTTAAATTTAACTTACCATCTTAAATGTTGGCCTCTCAGAAGTATTTTTCAATGACACACACACACACACACACACACACACATATACACTTGATATATGTATTTCCACATACATTTACATATATAGCTGGTCTGAAGAAGGTAGACCATTGATGTTCTTTGCAGCCTGTGTCCGATGCTGTCTCAGATACAATCTTCTCATGGCCGTTGTATCTTGTCAAGTAGGACTCAACTCAGACATTACCTGCGTGGGGAGACCTTTCCTCTGCATCCATCTAAAGGAGTCTCTGGTCCCCTGCCTCCATGTGCTCTTTGGTCTGGCTCTGATTTATTTTCTTCGTGATCCCAATTTCTTTCAGAGAGCATCTTGCTTCCTTATTGACTGTTCTCAGCTACAGTGAAAGCTCTGTTTAATTATCTATTCTGTTATCACTATGTCCTCAGTTCCCATAGTGGTGCCTGGCACAAGGAGACGTGCAGTAAACAAGTCTTGAATGATCCTGTGTTCTAAGCTCCTGTTGGGTCCAATGTCACAGAGAAACGATATGGAACTGGTACAAAATCAGAAGGAAGGGGACCTCTCCCAGGCTAATGATACTGCATAATTCTTTATAAACCACACTACTTGGCACCACAAGGGCAAAGTAGTTTCCTGTCCTATCTGCAGTCCCTGCTTTCAGAGGAAAAGGGGAGACTAATTAAAACTGTCTGCCTGAAAAAACATGGAGAAAAATTGCTTCTAAAAATAACAATTTTTAAAAACAGGAGGAGGAAATGAGAAGGAAGATGGTATTGCTAAAATGGCTAAGGAGTTGACATATTTTAGGGAGACTGTAAGTGATTTTTTTTTAGTAAAGATTATTTTTATCCTTTGAACTTTTACAGGGGAAATTTCATTTTGAAGCAGTTTCTCACGAATCATAATTTAAACCCTACACACAGAAAGACCTTTCTCTTCCCTTTGTCAGGTCCACATCACTCTTTGGAGGGCTGGGGTCTCCTTCATGCTTGGTCATATCTCTCCTTTCCAGATTGCTTTCTCAATGACACTGCCCTCTTCCTGGGCCAGCAGGTGGCCATGGTGAGCCGGGAAGACCACCTGGAAAGAGAGAACAAGCACTGAGCTGCACTTGCTCGGAGTAAAAAAGGAAGCTGGAGAAGACTAGAATCTCCAGTCTGATAGTCTATAGTCTAATAGTCTGGTGCTGGCTTTCTCTGGTTTCTAGGAGAGCTGGAAATCAGAGAAAGCCAGCACGAGCCTATACCTTTTTTTTAAAAAAAAAAAAACCTTTTATTCAAGGGTAATAGTCTCAGAGAAAGTTCGCAAGTTCCAAGCACATAACAGCATGAACTTTTATAAACTGAGCACCCCTGGGTACCAGATCTGGAAACAGAACATGACCAGTACCCCAGAAGCTCTACTTGGGGCCCCTCCCTGTCGCTAACCCTCCCCACCAAGAAGAACTACTCTCCTGGTTTGCTTGGTTTTACACTTTATGTAAATGGAATTACGCAGGCTGTATTATTGGTGTCTGGCTTCTTTCGTGCTCTCCCATGTTTATGGGATTCGTCCACATTTGTCACGTGTTAGGTTGGTTCATTCTTGCTGCTGTGCGGTCTTCCGTTGATGAACACAGCATAACCCATTCATTCTGCCGCTGAGAGGCAATTGAGTAGTTTCCTTTCTTGAAGAAGGGGGTGGGAACTATTCTGGATAGTCTAGTATAGACATTTTAATACATCTCTTTTGATGAAAGTATGCACATACACACATGCATTCCTGTTGGAGATAGAGCTGGGAGCAGGATTTCTGGGTCATAGGGTGTGCATGTGTTCAGAGTTAGTAGATAAGCCAGTTCCCAGAGTGGTTACAAGTACTTACACTCACACTAGCAATGCATGAGAGCTTCAGTTCTTCTTCACCAATATTTGGCATTTTCTGTTGTTTTGTTTTGTTTTGTTTTCCATTTTTAGCCATACTCGTGGATATATATTGAATGCGACTTAATTTGTATTTCCTTGAGCTTACCTTGCTTTGAACTGCTGCAGTCACGGGGTCTTGGTGTCGAGTCTGATGCCAAAGCCAGGAGTGAGCTACCCAGGGGATGATATACAGAATGAGACAAGAGACCAAATTCATTCCAAGACAGAAAGATGAAAGGTTCTTGGATTCAAAACTAAAGAGAAAAAATTAAAGAGGCCAACAAGGTTACTTTTGAATCAACTCACTTTTCCTCAGCAGTTCATCAGACAAGGTAGAACCCATCTTTTCGATAGAATAACTATTCTACTATCTAATATCTATTATAATAATAATTCTATTATCTAATATCTGTTCTATTCAAGAAAAATGAGAGTAGATTTTAAAAGAAGTCTACAGCCTTTACTAGAGAAATAACTTCATAAATACTAGACTATAAAATTCAGAAGAATAATTACATGACAGACAGATCTGTGACAGACTTGGTCCTCATGCTTATGATCATTCTAAAGGACCATGAAAACAAGAACCTAGAAACTCACAAATTAATGTCCTGGATAAGCCTCAGAAACCACAGGTCTCATTATCATCTCTCCTGGAATACTGTTTTTGGTAAGGTGAAAGGATGTTGGAAGAAAAAAATCACCACTACTAGTTTCTTCCTGCCTTTCTCTTTTGCCAAGGTATCAAGTTATGGGCTGAACTCATTTAGGTAAACCAGATGGAAATACAGAGCATTGCAGCTAAAATCTTCAGGTTACCCAAAGAATCACGGTATTTGGTTTCTGAGTCTCTGAGACCAGCAGTAAGGCTTGATTTTATGACTTTATAACTGTCCTGCCTCCTAAAGCACAGGCCCATCAAAAATCTCTTCACTTTAAAAATCCACTGAAGTACTATAATTATAGAAGATTTTTCCGTGGGAGAAATTGGATAAAACATACACACAACCTCTTTATTTTGTTTGGTAACTTCTTATGAGCTACAGTCATTTCAAAATAAAATTTAAAACATCCTAAATATCTGTCTTCTGAGACAGAGAATCAATAAAAATAAATTTCTTTGGATTTTAAACAGATATAAAAATGTTCTGTAATTTTAACAGCAATCGTGTGTATTCCTTTAGATTAAACATAGTAGAAAAAGTCCTGTCCAAAGTGCCTATTAAACGATTTGTACACGAGTTGGAAACATTGACATACTAAGGTACGATACTAGGACATGACATCTCAAGTACTCTGTTTAAATGATGGATATATGATAGTGATTTTCACTGCTTTATTTCTCCAACCTGAAATTGCCACTTAGCTTTCATAAAAATTTTAATGAAAAAAAAAAGAACATAATCAAATAGTCTGCAAACAAATCAGCAAACTAGTTGGATGTAATGGCTTGTGGTAGGTCAACTATGTTGGCCTCACATAAGAAAGATAAATAAATAGAATTATTCCTAAACTCCCACGAGATGCTGATTGAACAGGAAGATATAACCAAATTATTCATCCACCCTCTTTAGCATCTAAATTATTCCCAATTTTAGTCCTTCAGACTTAATTTTAAAAATAAATGACCAGATTTTTAAATGTGGAATGGAAAGCAATTTAACACTTAACAGATATAATTGCTTCAATTAAAATTCAGAATAAAATAATGAAGATAATGCACTTAGATTTCTACTATGACCACTATCTGAGAGAGTCTTCTTTTTATACGCTAGGAAGAAAACAGATAACTTTTGAGAAATTAATTATGCTTTACTTATTTTTAACACATTAATTTTTCTTCAGGAAAAATCTGCAATGAGTTTCTCTGTATAGCTTGCTTTCCTGGAGATTCTCACACATCTCCCCCCCCCCCCCACCCCCGCCCCGCCGCAACAGATACTTGTCTTCAGTGAGGAAAGGCAAAAAGCAAACAAACAAAGAATGAGTGATTAAGTAAATGCCTAGCTGTAGATAAGCGCCTCATAAAAAGTGATAAATATATCAGACATCAGGATGATTTAGTGGAAATGTTATGCATATTGTAAAACATATGTGAATTTATCCATAGGATAAAATAGAGTCACAGAAAGCTAAATATTCCCACCAGGTAAATAATACATGTGAAGTTGGATAATGCAAACAAATTCAAAATATGCATAAAACATAACCAACTAAATACATATTTACTTAAGAGGTCCCATAGAAATTTATACTATTCACTAATATTCATATAATATTAGTATGGAACATATTAAAGGGCATTTGGTCACACATACCAAACATGCAAAGACTATGATGTTATATATCAGCTAATGTTAGCTTTTCACAAAGGAATGTGAGACCCCAAGAGAGGTAATTAGACATTATGGTAGAAGGAGGTGACTGGAACATTATCTTACAAAGGAAGTGATATTTGTGGCAATATGACAAAGTTATGGACATGCTTGCTCTCAGAGTCAAACAATAAGAACTTCAATCAATATCGCAACCTTGGAGCTACCGACGGAAGCAAATTATTTTTAGGTGAGGCTGAAAGCACCCTAATGTGCACATTATGTCACTTTCACCGGCATAAACTTGCATTTCTTCCCTTTCCTTTGAATACTGAATGTGTAACTAAATTTAAGGCTCATTTACTCTCGTATTCATTCATTTGCTCATTTATTCTTGCATTCAACAGCAGTAAACAAAATGACGGGGGAAACCCCTGTACTTACAAGGATAGCAAACAAGCGGACAGTAAGACGTATAATGCAGCATGTCAGATGTGGAAACTAAAGCAGGAGGGAAAGTGGGAAGGGAATGATGCGTAATAAGATAAGGTCAAGGGAGCGGACAAGTGTGAGATGAATGGAAGGAGACGGACTGTGTCGTGCAGATGTCTTGGGGAGCAGTGTTCTAGGTAGAAGAAACAGCAGGTGCAAAGACCTTGTGAAGGTAACAGACTTGACGTGTGGGAGGAAAGGCACTGAGGGGCCAGTAGGGTTGGAGGAGGAGGAGGAACAGAGACCTAGAAGAGGACCGAGGGTGATGCTTAGGCGGTATATACTACTTGAAAGGCTATAGCTTTCACCCTGAGCTGGAGGAACATGTTCCCTCATGGAAAACAGCAGCTGGCCTGGGGCCGGCTGGGGGAGCCACTTAGCTGGAGGGAAAAATTAGGGAGGAGAGCAGCAGACACCACGGCTGGTTCATCTGGTTTTCTTCTGTTTGAAAGCTTATCAATTATCCCTAAATCTGCCTTCATGGGGATGAGTGAAATAATAAACGAGGGGTGCAGTTAAGAGATGTGAGTTCTGTTCCCAAGCAGGACACGGATGCCCCTCCTCTGCTTCCCCGCCACCGCAGGATTCTTTGGTTCCTCCTTCATTTTTGTACGCCAGAAACTGTGGGCAGGTGGATTTTCTCTCTTCCCCCCTGTGGCTTTTTAATGACCTCCCACACAGAAACACGAACGGACAGCAAGCAAGTAAGTATACTACACACATCACCTTTCTTCATCCAGACATACCAGCAGATTTTATACTGATGCAATAGAATTGAAAGATATTCTTTATCTTGTGAAGTTGAACTGCTGTGCACTTTCGCTCCCTCTGCTGGTTGTGAGGAATGTGGAAAACCACAACTCCTACGTTGTTCTGCCGGAAGAGGTCAAGAGCAACCTGCCAGATGTGGTTTTACCGTGGTTTATGCCAGAGGAGAAAGAAAGTCGAGCAAGTAGTGTGCATGTAGGCAGACAACCACACGAGGGAAAAACTCATTCTCGGCCCTGCTCATGATAGAGCTGTGGAATCATGTGGAACCTCAGGGCTCCAGAAACTTCAGGCTTGTAGAATCAGGGCTTGTAGAAATGCACTCACTGCTCATCATAAATAAGAAAATTTCATGGACAGTGAGGTTGTTAACCTCACTGCTGTGAACAAAATAATGTAGTTCTATCTGAGCACCTCTTTCTTGTGATCTGATCCTAATTTCAGAGTAATAACTGGTGTGTGAGTTGAGGGGGGCTTATCTTAATGTTCGTTTTTTAGTATGTTAGTAGGGCAATAAAATTCTAATTTCAAGTCATTTCAGTTATTCTCTGAACTCATTTAATGACCCCTCTAATTAGATTTTTAAAATGTCGTTCCGTAAAAATAAAGTCTTAAGGACTTTCTTGGGTTTTAAGGCCTTCCCTCTGTGAGACCAGAAGGAAGTCATCACCACCAGCAAAGCATTTATTTTCAAGTTCTTGTGTGTGCCTGGTGTGACCTGAGGTCCTGTGCCAAGTTCAATAAAAGAAGCTTGGACATAGTTCGGGAAGAAATTAACTTGTGTACTTATTGTTTTAATAGGTCAAACATTTCCTACTCCCTCACATTCAACGCTTTTGACCAAAAATAAAAGCAGATCCGTTTAATGCACATCACATTTCCTGGAAAATCCACCAAATACAAGACCGACATCAGTCAGGGTCTTTGCACAATGTTTGTGGTTCTGCTTATCTCTGCAGGAGGCAGAGAGCTGGAGGAGCTCCCATGTCCTTCCTCCCTCCGGCAGGTGAGTAGGAGGTGAGGGAGAAGAAGGCACCTGGTCCTCTCCTGTGAGCACTGCTGGCCACAGGACTTGTTGGTCTTGTAAGTCAGTCACATGGTGTGTTTGCCTTTTTCCTTGTATGACAGTTATTTATCTACTTTTCTTATGGAATGTCTCAATTGTAAACTCACCAAGGTCTGATACAATGTCTTATTCCTTATCCCACCTATAGGATGTACTAGTCTCCCAGAAGAGATGGTTGAAAAACTACAGTTATTTACTAGGTTCTGAATCAACGTGTGTTGAAGGAAAGAATTAATAAACGTATTCATTTGAGACTTTTCTAAAGCATACCAGAATCTATGGATTACATTTAATCAATAACATTATTATTATTAATAGCTACATTGGTTAAGCATTTATAATATGCTATGGACTGTGCTTTACACACACTTTCTCACTTATTTTGTGTAGTGGAATCAAGTAGGTCCCATTCATTTATCTCCATTTCACAGAGGAGAAAAATGAGGTTTAAAGAGATTAAATTACTTGCTCAAAGTTACCCAGCTAAGCACTGTGCCCCAACCCATTGACATCATCTTTGATTATTGTCTTATGGAGTGATGTGGCCCTATGGGGCAGTGGTAATGGGAAAATGGGGTCTCATTCTACTAACCTGAAACTATTTTGAGCCCCCTTTTCCAAAACAGAACAATCAAGGACCCTATGGGCCATTAGAGTATGGATATCTTTGGATGTATAAGGATCCAAACATCTGGAATGCTTTTGAAAGGGCTTTTACAGCATTTTCACTCATTTAATTAAAATATCTGTTGTCAAGTGCTGCATATACAGAGATGGTAGAGACACTTCAACTCTAATGAGTCAATCATTAGAATTAAAATCCAGTATTCTAAGGGCTTAGTTAGATGTGTGCAAAAGGCACCACGGAGCTTAGATCCGGCAGCCCAAAACCCTACCGGAGGCTGGTCTAGGCAGCCTTCTCCCGGATGAAGACATTTGAGAGGTGTTTCAAAGGGCAGCTGAGGAGGAAGGGGGGAGAGCAGAGACACATTGACAGAGGGCTAGCGTGGGAAAGAGTGAACATGTGTCCACCACACAGAAGTCGGCTCCTCTAAACTCTCCATTCAGCTCACTTTTCGTGAACCTTGGTGAACGCAAGGCAGTATATAGTTTTTAAGGACACTGAAGAAATCCGGGGACAGATAAGTGCTTTAACAGACAAGGAGGTGTTTTTTTTTTTTTTTCATCGAAAAATCCATATCACTAAACATAAAGTGTCTTGCTAAAGGCAAAATAAGGAATTGTTGAATGTTGGTGAATTGATTGGTTCCTGGAGTTGGCTGGAATACCTTGCAGAGGGACCAGTAGGAAAGGCCCTCCCATGCTGTTGGTCTCAAAAGAACCCAGGGAGGGCAGGTAAATGGAACAGAACAAATGAATCTCCCCATGCTAATCCCAATGCCAGTCCCAATACAAGAATGGCAACCACACATACGCCTTAGTCTTTGAGAGACAGAATTATCGGGGTGGCATGAAATTGCAAACATTAACATTTATTTTTGGCTACTGTGAAGCAGTAATTCCAAACTGCAAAGTTAAAAAAAGAAACTTACTGTGGCTTCTCTCTCAGTTTCTTGAGAACAGTCTTTCTACTGCCTTAAACCTTTAGAGTTGGGAGAATAGAAAAAGTACAGTTTTCAAAAGTAGTTTTTAAAGATAATTAGCTATGATTTTGGTTTTCCTTTCTCTATCAGATTTAATTAAAAAGACATATTTATCATTATTTTGCGTTTAAAATTATGCTAATGGATTTTATACGACATATATATGGTATGTATCTCCTTTGACAAATGTTTGAAGTTCTTTTTTGTAAAGCCTGTGAAATCTGACTGCCCTATTTCCAAATTATTCAGATACTCTTTCCTGCCCACAACTTTAATTGCCTGTTAATATTATTTTTAACATGCCTTTTTTTCATATCAGAGACAAATACTGCCTCAAAGAGAAATGCATATAGGGGTGCCTGGGTGGCTCAGTTGGTTACGCATCTGCCTTCAGCTCAGATCATCATCTCAGGGTTCTGGGATTGAGCCCCACACTGGGCTCTCTACTCAGCAGCAAGTCTGCTTCTCCCTCTCCCTCTCCGTCTCCCTCTGTGATCTCTCTCACCCGCGCTCTCTCTCTCAAATAAATAAAGATCTTAAAAAAAATAAATGCATATATAACCTGATAGAACTTCTACATGAGATCATATCCATGTGAGTCAGATCTTAGTTCAGCATGTGTTAGGGTGACCAAGTAAAAACCATGCTCCAGTGAAAACATTTCCTGGACACCATTCTCACTTCATATGATAATTACCAAGGCATCAGACTGTTTATTCCCTTACAATTATTAGATGTCAGTGGGTCAGAAAACTATTTCTCAAATCATATTTATAGGCATTTATTCTCTAAAAGGCTCTAATTGTAAGATTCAGGATGTGATCATTATTAGTATAAGTTTTTTTAAGGAAAGACTTTTTGCTGCACATTTAACACTAAGTAACTAGTATAAATATTGTGTGGACTGTGGGGTGTATGAATTCTAGTAAATGTGAGGTCTAATTGCCCTTAACAAGTCCAGTTGAAAACAGCACGTTTCAGTTGATAAAAGAATATGCCACTTTCATGGTTCTCTGGCAAGTCAAAGGGCTTGTCCATTTTCTTGACATTGTATTTACTTAAAAGAGTTTATCTAAAGGGAAAGAGCAAGGCTGCAGGCAGCTTAGAACAATGTTGTAATTGTCACTAATTAAGTGCCCTCAGCTGTGTCTATACTGGGCTACTGTTTACTTGCCTTACACATACTCAGCTGTAGGTAGCCACACTAAAAATTCCTCCATTTATTACTGTTTTCATTTCTATGTGGTGACATATTGACAAATACGTCACATTGGACTTTCACACTTTGTTCTGTCAATAGGTAAATTGAGGATGCGGCTATTATCCCTTCCTTCAAATTATCTGTGGAGAGAGTGGGTTGGAGTTGGGGGATACTGGAAGCAGCTCAAGGACTTGGCTGATGAAATGATTCTGAGGAGCAGAAATGCCGCGTGATCATGCCAGGGTGCACCAGCGTATTCTCAAACATGCTTTTGATATAGCTATGGCAAGTCCTTCTCAAAGCTGCCTGGCAGTTCAGCTAATACCCAACCACCAAAAAAGTTAACAGTGACCGTTACAGACCTACTCCGTTACTGGGATCTATTTAACATCATATTTTAACCTCTGTAGCTTTCAGCCTTAGAGACCTGAGAGAGTTCATTTTTGTCACCTGGCACAATTCTTGAGCTTTCTTTGCCTTAGTTGCCATGTCTGTAAATAGATAATGAAAGGCTAGACCAGTGTTCTCAAATTTTAATGTGCACGTGAATCTTCTGGGTATTATATTCATTCCGACTTGGACTCAGTAAGTCAATAATGAAGATGGAAGGTCCACCTTGGCTCCCAGGTGTTGATCCAAGACCATATACTGAGTGCCAAAGAGCTAGCTGATTTCGAGTGAGCTCTTCAACTCTGATATCCTCTCATAAGGTCTCTGCTTATGAGATATACTTTATCCTAGATTATGTGATAAATTCACAATTCACTGTTTTTTTTTTATATCAACTTACAATGTCAGTGAACAAGATAATGAATGAGGGACTAAATTTAACCCTGGACTGTTTTCCAAAGTTTCATAAATGTACAATAATTGTAACTGTTGAAATTAGGTGCCCAAGCTGGATGCCTATGACTTTATCACTAAATACCAAATAGCAGGAAAGTAGACAGCATCTTCATTATCATTATCACTTCGGAACTTCACAGGGCCCTATGGGGTACGCATTAGTGTTAGCGGGTTCATTCCCCTTAGTGTGGATAAACATAAATTCCAAGAATAGAATGAGCTTTTGAATATTTATTTCTGAAGTGTTTCATGGATTTCATTTTGATGCATTGATTTTCTTCAAGATACCCCAGAATTCGAGCCATTTCAATTTTTTTCTCCACTCTTGCCTCTGGCTACCTTTTTCCCATATACCACAACACCACTCCGCTCAAGCTCAAATTAGGTGGAATTTTACTGGGGAGAACTCTTCTTCAGGAGTCTTTTTATTTGATTCAACTGAACAGGTAGGTTTCTAAGAGCAGCAGAAATACACTCACAAAATTTAAAAGCCTCTATGGTCTCTTGTTTCTTGGGATGTTATTTTAGCATCAGCACTCAATTTCAAAATCAGCTTGACTATTTCATATTCTTATGATTTTATAAATCTTGAACAACATTTATACATCTTGCTTTCTTGGTTTTATTGTACCAATTGCTAGGTGATGGTATGGAAGATTATAACAAAAATATTCATTTCATATTTTTCTTTAAGAGATCAAATGCAGTAGGAGCAAATATTTTTAAAAAAATGTTTCCAGTCTTGTTTAAAACATAATATGAAAGGTTGGAGTAAGGGTTTATGCAGATAATACATTCATGACTGAACTATTTGGATATTAAATATGGTCGTGGGATATAAATTAACTTAAGCTCTTGAAATTTATAGATGAATTCAAAAATGTAAATCTGCTCAGAAAAAAAGCTATTTATCTCATCCGTTTGTATGGTAATTGGTGGTTCATAATGAAATAATCGGATGCACAGAGTCCAGCTAAATTAGCCTGCCCATAATGCACTATCTTGAAGTGACTTCACATTCTCATTAGAGCCTTTCTAATTTCTAAAGCAAAATTAATGCAATTAGTGATCAAATCAATACATATTGATCATGAGTTTCTTCAATATGGCATGAAAATATCAGGTCAAAAAGAAAGGGCTTTTTAAAATCATGGAATGAATAAAAGAAATTTAACTTGTGGGGGAAAAAAACCCCTAGCTTTGTGCTATTTTCCACAGTTAGCTATTATTTAGGAGAAAGTAGCAATATTACTTTTACCATTGTTTGGATGAAATTCAATATAATGTGCTGTGCCCCCAACCCTTCCCCTCAACATGTCAATACTGTATTCATTGTCCATATGGATTTTTCTCCCCATAAATATCCAAAAGCAATTTTTTTCCTCATGGTGCAGAATTTCAGATGACTAATTACTCAAAAGCATTTCTTTCTTTTCACATGCAAATGTAAGCAAGATTCCAAGGAGAAGTACACCCCCACAACCCCTCGACCTGGGTAAATGTACCAGTGTTGGAGTGGGCTGCGGTTAAATGTATGCAGGAAGGAACTTGAGGCCCAGAATAAAAAATCAAAACACATTTGTGGAAATCAAGAGACTGTTGCTTTTCTACATACTAATCAGCTTATTTCAGTGTGAAATAAAAGGATACTTCCAAGAAAGAAAAAAAAAAAAGACTGGGTCCCTGGAGTCCCTCCCACCCCTACCCAAATGGATTCTGAGATGTGTTCAACTGGTGTCTTCGGAGGTTGTGAGGCAAACTAGGAATGAACTATCTCAGCTGTTCAACTTCTGGTTCTAAAAGTCACTTATGTAGACTTCGGGGAAACTTCTGTGAAAACTCTGAGAAAGGATCACATTATTGCATCAAGTCTACCTTTGAGATCTTCCAAAGGCTAACCTGGAGAGACCTGATCCAAGGCTGGAAGCCTATGGATTATAGCTACAGCCATGAATTTGCTTCTGCATCTTAAGGACATGTCAGAGCACAAGCCACTCTTCCTAGGTCTTATTTCATGACAATATTTCCAGAAGTCTTATGGCTCCCCTTTTTGTCTGTGATAAAATTAAATTGCTTTGTTTCAAGAAAGGTAATTAATTTGAAGTCTTTCCTGCAATTTTCACACCATATGAACATGAATAAAGCTTTTCATGGCATGTGAATTTATAAACTGTGATTATGGAAATGAATGGCAGTGACAGGTGTACATTTTATTTTGTGTACGGACTGGTCCCGTTTACTTGAAAGTGATTTCACAGATTTTGGTTGAAGTTCAGATGCTTTTTCACTGGTATGAGAATTCTTTGGTGCTTCCGATGGGGCAACCTGGCAGAATTGATTTCATATCCTCACCAATATCACAGTTCTTGAAATTAGAGAATGTTTGGGTGAAAATAATGGATTTGTATTTGCTAAGTCATTCTTTAATTCTCCTGAGGGAAACAGTACATGTGTTTATAGGTGTTTCTAGAATACTATTTCAGAACAATATTGTCCTTAGTGTATTGTATGGTCACAAGCCCTATGTGAAGCTTTGGTGAAAAAAAAAAAGATATCATGAGTAAATATGAAATTTGGAAATGTTTCATAGACTCCAACAGTTTTCAGGAAATTTAAACAGCACATTAGCATAACGAAAGCTCTGAGAAGCCCTGCAGTAAAGAAGCCTAGTTAGTGTTTATTGAGCTCAGCATTCCCAAATTAACGTGGCCACTCAATTTTCTGGTTTTTCTTCTTCTAAAATCTATCAATGTCCCTTTAGATCTACTTTGGGATACTCTGATTTTGATTTGGTAAGTGGCAGGTAAGTTATAAAATCTGAATTCTGGGGATATGCTGAATGACAATGATCACTTCACATGTGATTTTGGCCATCAGGAGAGAGCTAGCAAATCCAGCTCATGAACTTGATTCTCTCCCTGATGTTAATGTCTTGTTCCTCAACCTGAAATAGTTCAATCCAATCAGCACTTTAAAAAACCACTAAGACTGACAATAACCTTTACCTGTACCACCTCGTCTGTGATCTCCCACTTTCTGAGGAAAATATAAAATAGCTCTTGAAAGAAATTAGATAACACATTCATTATAGAGATTACAAGTAAGTTAAAAGGGAGAAAAACATTACCCTTGATCCCTATAAATTTCTTGATATATATTTCTCCCGTATTTTTATTTGCATATGACTATGTATCAAATTGGATTTGGTACAAACTATTTTATAACCTATTTTTTTTTCACTCGGAGATACACAGCAAATATGTTTCCATGTCACTCATCTATAATGTCATTTTTTTTTATTGCAAGCTTGTGCCATACCTTTTAAAAGGTACAAAACATGGGACACCTGAGTAGCTCAGTCAGTTAAGTATCTGCCTTCAGCTCTGGTCATGATTCCAGGACATCCCAGAGTCGTGGGATCCAGCCCTGCATCCGGTTCTCTGCTCAGCGGGAAGACTGCTTCTCCTCCTCCCTCTGCCTACCACTCCCCGTTTGTGTTCTCTCTCTTTTTATTAAAAAATAAAAGGCACCAGACATATAGTCAGTAAAGAGCGGTGTGTTTAACAGGCTTCTGTGTGTTCTTGTTAGGTATGTAGCAGGGCAGGTCCTGTACAGACCCCACGGCAGGGTTGCAGGGGTGGAGAGGTAGGAGGAGGTCAGTTCTTGCTGGGGACAAATCCCTCAGCAGAAGGAAATCAAGGACCAAGCAGAAGCTGAGCCCCCTGTCTGGGTCTGCCAACCTCCCGTCCTCCTCTTCCCAACTCATCTTCCCAAACACCCCCCCCCCACCCTGGGCATGGAGTCATGGCTCTCCTTGTAAGTGCACCTACTCACAGGTTGGAGGTGACACTCACTTTAGAGACCATCTGTGCAGGGAGAAGCATGCACTGCCCTCCTTTCACAGTCCCTCAGGGCAGGAGAGTCAGTGTCTCTGCCTTTAGGATATCTAGGAAGATCAGAGCACCAGCCAAGCCCACCAGCCAGCCAAGGCTGCTCTAGAGATGCCTGGTGGCTATGCCACATCAGCAGCAGCCCTGAATTTCCCAGGGTGGACTCTGGTTTCTGGTCAAGCTCTGGAAACCCATGTTTTCCTGCTGTGAGCCCTGATCTTGCAGTAGCCTTAACAGGTTGCTACTAAGGGTGGTGGTAATTTGATTTGATTTGACTTTAATAATGACTCCTTGTGGACATGTTGGGCACACTTACGCCAAAGATTACAAGAATGCTTGCAGTAAAACAGGGAGACACAGAACAGAAAGACAAGGGGACATATAACAAGATTTTCTAAGGAAATGGAAACCAAAACTCTATCTTTAAAAAAAAAAAAAGACTTCTCTCAAGACCCCAGTCTGAATTAAAGTCTCCCTTATTTACATTTCCCAACTATTCTGCACATTCCTATGATTCCTGTCACCCGATAGTGTTTGCCTATCTGTCACTGCCCAGGCATGGGAGCACCTGAAGAAGATGCCTCCCTGTCTTACCTGCTTATTTTTAATTTTCTGTAATCCAGCAGGGACCCTAGATGGTAGTTGTGGAGCAGGGAGCCTGGGCTCTTGTCCTATCTCAGAGAAGTGGTTAAAAGCACGGACCCTAGAGTTCAAGGGTCAGTTTGCCGTAACCTTGGGCAAGTTATTCCATCTCTCTCTGCCTGGGTTTCTCCATCTTAAAAATGTAGATGATAATAGTACCTGCTTTGCATAGTCATAATGAGTTTGTATTTATAACGTTACCTGGAATAACGTCTGGGAGATGGAAGGATTGCATGGCTCTGAATTTAATTTTACTCTGGTCGAATCGAATCGCTACCGAAGCCTCTGTTTCTTTACAGGCGCAAGTGAAATACACTGGAAGTGACCAGCACAGAGCCTGAAACATGCTACAGGCTGGGCGGACACTTCCTGGGCCCCACTTCTAACCACTGTGTCTGCTCATGAAGGGTTTAGATGGGGCACACATGACAGGACACTAAAGGCGTGCCCTTTACCAACTTCTTGGGCCTCTTGCTTCCGAAACCTTTCCTGCACATCCGTAGTGGCCAAGCAGTTGGCTACTTCAGTTAAATTATAGGCTGTCGTGGTTGTTTCTCATGAGGGGAGATCAGAATACGTATGTGGAGGTGGTAGGGAGTGGGGGGAACTCGTGTGAAAACAGGAGGAAATGCTCAACCCTGTGTTCCTCTCTCTCCTAAGCTGTGACACTTTGTAATGTAGATAAGAGAAGAAATCATAGTGGGGTCTTCAGATTGAAGACGGGAAGGAGGTCCATTTTTAATGGCATTGAAATAAGAGGTAAGCCTAAACCCACCATTGCTTATTTATGGCTCTAGTTATTTCTCCCTGGTCCATCCCAGAGGGTTACTTTCTGTTGTTAATTGGAACTTCTAAGCCATTTTTATTTACAAAGTGTTTTACAGTCATTGGTATTGATGGCTTATAATTCCCCCAAGAGTTAGGTGTCAGAATGAGGCATTGACACAGGCTCCACTCTGAGGAAGCTGAGACGTGAGGGTGGATAAATGGGCCCGCCCCCTCCCACCCAGCAGCCATGGCGGCCTGGGTTGGCTTTGTTGGGGCTTGTCAGACGAGTCTTACTTCTCCATGTGTTCTGAGAGCAGCTACGATTGGATTTCTGGCTAAAGGGCCTTTGGAGGAGGGACGGAGGCAGAATAGCCACACTCGGCATGCTTATTTTGTTTTTTAAAGAAGTCAGAGAAATAACCGCCTGTTTATTGTTAAATTCGTAGTGCCAGTCATGACAAGCATAAGGATAGTAACACTTTGGCCAGCAGGGTGCTTATCTGTTTTACTAGTTCAGAAGGACTTGATTGATGTGAAAGGCCAAGGTCTCAGTGAAGATAATTTAGCCATTTCCATACAGTTTATGCTTGTGTTAGTTGTATCCTGCAGGGGAGTCCCAGGGGGCGGCTTCCCTGACCTTCCCTCTAAAAGGTAACACATAGGAGATTCCTGAAGGAACCATCATCTAACAAGACTAATGATGGCTTCCATGCCTATTATCATTCAGAGACATAGAAAGAGGCTTTAGAAATGCAGAACCGCATTCCTCCCTTGATGTTACACATGATCTATTAAGGCGTTATGTGGCAGATAAATTAATCATTAAAAACTTACTGTTAAGTCTTTACAAATAATAACCAGGTGTACCATGATTATCTTTGATCTCAATATATATTTTTTCTGTCACTAAACAGATGATACATAGCAGTGTGTTTAACTGACAACTTTTCTGAGGGGCTCAAAGAAAGGAGGCTATTTTCCTCCAGCACTTTTCCCCCCCTTTTTTTCCTTTTTTTTTTTTTTTTTTTTTAAAGTGAGGAGGGCTAAAAAGAAGTTTTTCACTCAGTAATAGCTCCTGACAGCCAGGATAACTTTTTCATATTGCTTTGCGGGGATGTGAGTCTGAAGCATCTTCCCTGTTTATTATTCCAGCCATCTTCCCATTTGATTTATTTCTCCCATTCACTGCTACTTAGTATTTAAAAGTTCTGACCAAGGGACACGCTCCACATCTTGTGTGCATTAGGTTTTCCATGAGACACTAGATTCCACTTAATGCCATCACTTTGGATTGAGGTGGATATTTTTGTCTATATAATATGTTTTTTCGTCACATTAACCACTTCCAGAGCTAACAGTTTCTACATTCCAAAAAGAAAAGGAAGAAAAAATGAGAAGATGAAATAATACAAATGCAACAATCAAGGTAGATACATATAAGACAAATGAAAATGTGTCACAACACAGGACAGGTTTAGTGTCATAAATGATTTTGTGATTAA
This sequence comes from Mellivora capensis, assembly GCA_004024625.1. Classification (NCBI taxonomy): domain Eukaryota; kingdom Metazoa; phylum Chordata; class Mammalia; order Carnivora; family Mustelidae; genus Mellivora; species Mellivora capensis. Next base: position 14,140 of record PISX010020155.1, on the reverse strand, counting down.
ATCAATCTTAAATGATTTAATATGCTTCTGGGGAAACTCACGTTAATGGAAATTGCTTGAGTAACTGATAAATTCAGGAACAGCACCAGGAATGCAGAGATGGAGATGAGTGGTAACAGGAGAGGAAAAAGTGTCCTTCTGCAGACAGTAGGTTTTGTAAAGCTTAAAAGACAGGAAGTTTGGTTGAAATTCTTGTTCGCACCATAGATTGCTACAGTCTACTCCATTAAGTTATGCATGCTTTTATTAAAGGTCAGTTTAGAGAGGTAAAAATTTTAACTTAGTCTTTCAAAAATTATTTCAAAACTCTTTTCTTTGGAGATGTGTGTGATCTTCTTTCATATTTTGTTCAGTATCTTAAGGACTGTTTTATGGTTAGGTATCACAATATGCGGATTACTTGGGAGGAGGAATTAAGATTTTTTTTTTCTGGTTTGTTAAATACAATATTTGTGAAAAGGATGTCTTTATTTCCTCTGAATTCTGAGAACTTGATGTTGATGATAGGGATTTTTACTTTTTTAAAAGTTTCTGTAGAACATGATTATTAGGAAGCAAAAATAACCATATCTTCATAAACATGCCAATTACAACAAGAACTTATGAGGGATATTGATATAACTTAACGTTTTCTTTAAAATCAAAATTATTTTGAAGGGACTAATGGCTATTACTAACTGTGATAATAGCTAAAACTTATCAATCATTTATGTGTCAAGACTGTTCTAAGTGCTTCACGTGTGCGACCTCATTTTACTATCATAATATCATAAGCCAGTAGTTTTTATTTTTTCCTGCTTATAGAGACAAAGAGAGAGGAAATAAGTTTCCCAAGGATTACGACTCATGAGGAGTAGAGCCATAATGGATGAGACAATAGAGGTTTTCTACTGAACAAAATATAAGGCCTTGATGATGTTTTTCTTTTTCTTTTCTTGATAAGACTGATAGACCATCCAGTGCCACTCGGGCATCCCATTTTGATAAAACTGAGGTCCAGAGAAGTTAAGTGATTCGCCTAAGGTCACACAGCAAGTTAGTAGTAAACAGGAAAAGCCCTTCAGCCCTCTACCACATTATCTGAATTGGGCCTGTTTGGCGGTCTATACTAGACCTGAGCGGTACCAGTGGTGAATGAATCCTCCAAGAGCAGGAAGGAAGAGCAGTTGCTTAAACAAAATCAACCCCCTCCCTCTTCAGTTAAAAACAAGACACCTTGGGAGTAGAGTAGGAGCATGAGTCAGGATGAACCCATGGTGCCTTTATGGAGCAAATCACATTTTTCTTAGGTATGATCCTAACTTTCTACTACTAATAATATCCTCATCCGTTTTCTGCACTAATCCAGTGACTTGAATTCAGATTCTTAATGCTTATGCTAACTGAAATCCAGTCCCCTCTATGGCCATTTACTTTAAAGTGTGGGTACTTTATAATCCCTTTCTGGGGATTTAAAGAGACCAGCTAAAAAGATCATGGCCTGTGGTTCTTTTAAATATTATAGCATCTAGAGACAGAAACTAATTTAACATAAAAGAGGTTTCCAAGTATTCTTCAGTTCAGATAATATAAATAACAAATAACCAACTTTTCCATTTGTGAATATGTCTGACCCTTAAAAAAGGCAACACAAATTTGGGGGGAGAACATTTACAATATGCATAGTATTACATGTTTATTTAAAGATTACCTATCTTTGAGGTGCTCAGTCATGGTCAGATTTTAAAAATAAAATCAATTCCTATACTATTATCCAATATGGTAGAACCTTCCCAATTAAAATCCCTGGAGATAAAATAGAAGCATGGGGAAGTTATTTCTCATAGAAAAAATCAAAGCAAAGATAGAACCTTCCTGATTCCCAATTTGCATGAGCCATTATGCCGATTTATTTAGTAATAGTTACATGGATGGGAGTAGATGCTGGGAATATGTAACCCTTGGACTTTAGACTAAGATAATTATTTTGAGTTCTTATATTTCTGGACCATTCTGACTAAATATTTTTATTCTTGTAAATGAGTGACATGGAGAACACAGACTCATAAGCAAAAAAATCTTACATCCCTTCCTATCTTCCCTTAACCCAGTGAAGAAGAAAATGAAGGATTCCTATCCTAAGAAGGAAGTAAGTAATTTCTCCTTACTATAGAAATAAATTTGTCAGATGTACTAAAGAAAACTACAGGACATTCAGTTAAATCTGAGTTTAAGATAAGGAATGAATTTTATTTTTTAGCACGTGTCCCATGCAATATTTGGATGTTCTGTATTTTATCCAGCAACTCTGAGGAGGAACGCTAAGCCCACTGCTGGTGGAAAAGGAGGTGTGGGCATTGACCAGCAACCTGTGCGTCCCTGTGGAAATGGCTGCTTCACCAGGGCTGTGGAAGACCAGCACTTCTGCCAAAGGATCTTGGTCTGTGCAATAGCATAGGCACTGTACCAGGGTTTGTCCTTTTGTCTCTGGCTGTGCTCGGAGATGGGATCATTGCATCTTCTCCATGTATGGGCCCAAATTCATGTAGGGAAGTGACCAAGCATTCAGGAAGTGGGCCACAAAGGCAAAATTAGTCCTTCCACTCTTTTCCACTATTTTGATGGAGGCCATTCTTACATGTTAAGCATGGCTTCGATGTCCATACTGAAACTGCTGCATTGTAACCCAGCTATATTAGCTGGGTCTACAGGCTTCATTTAATTTGGAGCCTAATTGGCTGACCAAAGAAATAAATTTTATTACAAAGAAGTTATTTGTTTTGTACCTCCAAAGGGGATTTTTCTAAGTACCCTTCCTGACTCTATGGTAACCAAGCCAAAATAATTTGCCCTTCTCCATCTTGGCTTTCTTACCAAGGAAGTGTAGTATAGAAGTATAAGAAGTATAGGAAGTGAATATAGGAGGTATAGGAAGTGAAGCAGTTTGAGGGCTAAGACTTAGCTGAATGCCATTATAACCAGAGCTAAGAAGTGATGACTTGTTCCGTAAGTACTCAAGTGAAAATCAATGCTGATTTTTAAAAAAAACATGAAGCAGTTCCCCCAGGAATGATTTTATTCCCACCACTGGCTTTCCACTGTATGTGTGTGTGTGTGTGTGTGTGTGTGTATATGTATATATATATATATAATTTATAAGAATTTTAAATGTGTAGTGTAAAAAAATAAACCCTCATCACCTTATTTAAAAATATATATATATCTGAGGAGTTATTTTAGCCAAGAACAGTAAATTAACACCATTTGGCCTGTGGTTTGAACAAGAAGAATGATAAGATTTTGACAAATAAATACCATAAAAAGCATGCTAGGACCATTAAACAAAAGAGAAAAGCCCAAGAACTCTATGGAAAGGCGTGTTTCCCAGCATAGCTGTTTTCAATTGTTCAGGGTGCCTTTTCTGCAACATATGAAGGGCACCTAGCGCCCCCTAGCTGAGGACTCTATGTAGTTTCCCGCCCTCCCCCCACTTGACAGACAGCTGGCGTTCTCGGCGCCTCTGCCCCCGCACTCCCTTAGCGCTTGGGAGAGAGCGGTTCTGCCCGCCCCAAAGCGCGCCGCTGATGTAGGCTCTCTCTGCCTTGCCTTTTGTGTGTTTTAGCAATCAAAACTAACATCTTCTTGTCTCTCTCTTTTTTAGTGATTTGTTTCCCTCCAATACTTACATCCAAAAGGAAGATGCTTAGAGCGACAAAGTGGTTCAGAGCCTCTGACGCTGCAGTGATGAGGCTCTCGGAACCTGCATTATCCCCGTGCTCGTGAGTCAGGGGGTGGAAAAGCAGCCCGTGTGTCCCTGCCGGTTGCCTTACCAGTGGCTTCACCGGGCCGTTGTTCTATTAATTTGTTAGAAACCACCATAAGCGACTATATATGGGAAAAGCTTTTTTAAAAAATCTTGCAAGAAAATACACCAAGATGGATATTTTTGGGTGAGCGACTATGGTGTTGATTTTTTTGAATTGACATTGGCTATAATTTAAGTGTTCTAAAATGAACACATATGACTTTATAGGTAAAAAATATATAGCACAAACTGTAACAAAGCAAAAGGAATCTTAGATTGCATATTCTGAGTTTGTCTTTCATTAGGTTTCAGGAGTTCAGTGTAAACGTGTTACCTTTGTGAGCTTCCTTGGCAGAATCAATTCAGGGCATTACCAGGTGGAAGCGGTTTCTATGCTTCAGAGACCTGAAGCAGGAGAAGATTGCAGCCCTAGATACAGGATGTAATGGGTGTGCCCCCCAAATTAAGGGAATAGTGGTTGGCTCTAAATCACCTGGGGTGAGAAGCTTTGGAGTTCATCACGTGGCAACAGAAGAACGAATGTGGAAGTCACTTTTGAACATACAGAAATGGGTCCATTAAATGAAATGCACAATCATTGGTAGTAAGTGGATGGTCCAAATATATCCATTCTCCTTTTCTTCTTGAGGGCTGCACAGTCTCTGAAGTGAAGTCAGGGGCTCTATGTATCTTGTACATTTCTCCCCCAGCACTGCCGTGCCCATAGTAGGCATTCAGTGACCTTCTCCTGAATGAATGAAGCATGAGACTGAATCAAAATTACATTATCACATCTGATCAGAATCCCATTCTGGAGCAAGCACATGTTAAGACATCTAGCACCAACCCAGGATAAATATGGGCCCTCAGTAAGTGCTCGATAAATGTCTTCCCTAGAGACCTCAGGATTTTCTGCTTTCTATAAATTCTTGCTCTTTTTATAAGACAATAGTTACCAAATGGCTGCATTTGTGCCTTTGAAGGCGTTAACAAGTGATTAAAGAAATAAATATAAAAGTTCTAGGGCTAAATAAGTTTGGGGAATGCTGCTTACCTTATTTTGCCCTTAGAAAATTTCCACTTAAGGAACATTTGAAAAGTACAGTAGTAAAGCAACTTGTTTAACCATTTTTAAAATATTTTTATCTTTATGAAAGTTATATATGCACATAGTTCCACAGTGTGTGTTATGGAAAATAAAAAGATTTTTATTTTCCATAAACAAATAAAATCCACCCCAGCTTTACATTTCCCACTTCCCAGAGGCACTAGTGATTCTGTTAGTATTACTCTCAATATCTCTAAATAGTCCTAAACAACTATTTGTACTCCTACTTTTGATATGTTGGTTTTGGGTGTTATCTATTGACTTTGACAATGGAAGTGTTAAGAAAAAGGGCTTAGGCATCAGACAGTGCAGGCTAGAACTCACAGGGGGAAAGGACTAGCAGGATCACAGATCCCAGTCTCTTAGCATCATATGAAGAGGTGTGCTTGGGTGAGCATAGCCAAGACCCAAGGATGTGCTCCGGAGAGGGACACTCCCATTGTCCAGCTGCTTTCTTTGTTTGGGGGCTCTGGTTGGGGGGGAATGTGACAGTGGGTTTTATGCAGATAAGGGTGGTCACATACCAATCTTGGTCACATACCAGTCTTGATAGATCCTAGGGGGAGGGAAGCATTGGTCCCAGTTGAGTCATTGCCAGGTAACCAGAGAAAACTGCTGGGTTCACCAATGGACAATCCAGTAGGACTCTTTTATTCCACTGCCCCATCCCCCTGGTAGTTATGTCATACTTTGGTTCGATCATTGTTCAATATATTCATTATTATCACCATGTGAAATGCCATTCATGGTTGAGCCATATAATACCTTTGATTAATTTCTCCTCCTGTACAACTTCTAGTTTTCCCTGGAGTTAGTGTACTGTTTTGTGTTTGCAGAGTTCTTTATGTACCTATGACTAATTTATCCCCAAACTCTCCCTCAGTTGTATAACCTTCTTAAGTTAGTTAAGGCTTCCCTCGGCTTTATCTTTTTGAAGACATCTCTCCCAGAACCTTTAGCTCTTCTCTAGTCTGGATGTCTTGCCCTCAATGCCTGTTTCACACTGGTGACTTAGTTTGCCACCATTGTAGTGGTCACTGTTGGTACCCTGATCACCTCCTCTTACAGGGCTGAGGCACCTATCCTGCAGTTGCTGTGTCTGCCAGTGTCTCCCAGATGCCCCTTCTTCAATGAATTACCTCAAGGCAAATAGGAGCCACTTCAACCAAGAGATTACATCCCTCCCTCAGTCAACGCTGGACTGATCCAGGAGTACAAAAGTCTGGTCTCCTTGCCTTTAGGTGCAACTTATGCAGCTGGGCTCCCCACAGGATGAGGCTGATCTGTTTCTTCAACTGAGTCCACATCTTTCTTTGTCTCCTTCCACCGCCCTATCTTATTTCCCTTTCTGGCTTTCTCCTGAGAGCTCTCCCCCGATAAGTCACAAGCACATGAATTCCATCATCCTGAGAGGTCCTTTCACATTTCTCTTGAGTTGAAATTTTCATTGTTCTCTCTCATTTTCTGGAATTGTTTCTTCCTCCCTCTTGGTTTCTTTTCTTGGTTAAAGGCATCCCTTTGTCGTTTCCTGAGAAGAGAAACGAGATAAATAAATAAATAAATAAATAATAAAATAATAAAAACAAAACAAAAAAAAACACAACACAACACAACAAACAAAAACAAAATACAACTAAACTAAAACCCAAAAGTAGCAATAGTGGTAGTAGTGGGGATTGGTTTTATTTATTCATTTCATGCAATTATTATTTATTTATTATTTTAATTTGATATAATTTACTTTTTTAGAATTTAATTTTGTTTAATTATTATTTATTTATTACATATTTATTATTTTTTTAAATGTGGATAATTCTGGTTCTGTAATCCAAAGACCAGTGCTCCAGAAATAATCTAGCTTTTGGTTGGGAGTGGTGGTGGCTGGGTTGGGTTATTGAATAGTCAGTCACTTTTCTGCATGGAGTAGTGATGAGGTCTGAGAATCTAATTTTCAACCAACCTTTGATTACAGCCCCATCTTCACTTCTAGTTTCAGAAGTGCTGCCTCCAACTTCTAAGTATAGCAAAAATTGAGTGGCTTCTCAGCTTTCCGCACTCTTGATTTAGAATTCAGTTTTCTTAAGTCTCCCAAGTCATTAATGACTCATTAATCTGCTTTATATCTTCTAAAATTTGGGTTTTGTTCATTTCTCACCCATTCTCTTTGTCTGACAAGTTTATGCTTTAAAAAATCCCTTACTTTTGTTTTAGTGAGAAGGAATGGAAATAACTACAGAGATTCAATCCATCATCATTAACCTGAAACCTGAATTGTTCTTTAAAGCCATTTGTCTTGATACCTCACTTCTTTTATTCTTGGAATATCTATTAATATTTCCTAAGTAAAGGATAATTTGATGTGATGATGATGATATTCAACATATACTGAGTTCTTACTGCTTTATAGGTAATGTGCTAAGTACTTTACCTTTTATATCCAAGACTGATACGGAAACCAATTATGTAGGTATTACTGCCCTTAGACCTCAGCATGTAGGCTCCCACACCAGGCCACAAGATGAAGGATTCCAGTACTTTGAGAATGCCTTCTTTGACAATTTTTAAGAATTTTTCCAGGCCTTAGGACCAATCAGGGCTGGCACTGTCACCCAAGCAGGGTATTGCAAACTCTACTTAGGACCCGGGTGAACTCTGGCTCCAGTTCTCCCATTTAGCACATTCCCTGGTCCTCTATCCCTGGTGTTAGGTTGACCAGATGCTCTGAGGAGCTCTGTAACTCACACCAGTAGATTCATTCCAGGGCCTGGCGACCAGCCCGATTCCAGTGGGCTGCCCTGGTGAGCTGATCCCGCTGACTGGAACAGCACTTTTTCACAGAATCATGAAAGATTAGATTGGGAGAATGTGGCTGATGTGTTAATTTGGGGCGGCTCTCAGAGGATAAAGAATCTGGACTTGCCCTGATAGGGCAGTAAACAAATGTGCATGTTCCTTTTCTCTACCATTATTAAATCTTCATTGATAAATCACTATACCTCACTTGAACCTGTAAAGATTCTCCATCCTGTGTCCAGCGGAGTAAGAGTTACCTCACATCACTATGTCAAAAGCAAGTCTCACCCAGGATACACAAGAAAATGTAAATTATAGTTCATTTTAGGGCTATGTTAAACTTACCATTTGAAACTTTATAGTGTAAAAGCAGAATGACAAACCTTCCCACCATATTTCCTCTTGATTTCTTTAGACTGCAATGATTGCAGTCCTAGAATGTTATGTCTCAACCTTGACCACACCTCTGACTTTCCACACTGCCACCGGTGGGGAAAATAGGCAAAGATTCTATGGGCAAAGTGAGAAAAGTGGTTCCTCTATACATACCAATAGCCTCTACTGATAATTTCAGCTGGTTCTAATCATCGAGTGCCCTGTGCCCACCCAATCACTGTGTGTTCTGACCATCAGCCCTTGTTACTTCATATAACTATGTTTTATGGTTCTTGTTGCATGAATATAACTGAAGGCCAAATGGATGAAGTATTTTGCCTAAATTTGCAAGCTAAGAAGTAAATGGCAGAACAGGGATGTTACCCCAAGGCTGTCTGACTCTAGATCTTGCTTTTCAGGGTGTACTCTACTACTTCTAAGATCAAAAAACATCAATGTAGGGGGTGCCTGGGTGGCTCAGTGGGTTAAAGCCTCTGCCTCCGGCTCAGGTCATGATCCCAGGGTCCTGGGCTCTCTGCTCAGCAGGGAGCCTGCTTCCCTCTCCTTCTCTCTGCCTGCCTCTCTGCCTACTTGTTATTTCTGTCAAATAAATAAATTTTTTAAAAATCTTAAAAAAAACCCACCAATGTAGAGTTTAGACATATTTTCTCCCACAAGAATCCACTGCACTTTTTGGCATTCTCCAATTCAATTAAGTTAGCTTGTTGTATTACACCTTAAAATGGTAACTCTGTATGTCTGAAGTCTCTAAAAGAAAGAATAAAATGGACATATATGAAATGGTGAAAGGCTCAGAACATGGTGCAGTGAAAAGGCATTTGGGCTTTTGATTCACAACTAAGTGAGCCCCAATTCCAGAAAATTACTTTGACTTTCTATGTGTCATTTTTCTCATCTGAAAGAGAAATGTTAAATATCTATCTCAGTAATTAATAGTGGGTATTAAATAAGATTACATGGATAAACCATAGCGACTACTCATGTAGGCGCTCAGTGAATGTATTTTGTCTTCCTCAACTCCCAAAGACATACACTTAAGGATTTGGATAATTCTGGTTTACAGACCTATCTAGAGAAACCAACCTCTGACTGTCAATATATACCCCTGAGTCCTAACAATGGTATAAAATGAAAGAGTCTGTGACATAATACACTTATGTTATATTTCTTTTTTTTTAAGATTTTGTTTATTTATTTGATAGAGATCACAAGTAGGCAGAGAGGCAGGTGGAGGGGGGGAGCAGGCTCCCTGCGGAGCAGAGTGTCCGAAGGGGGCCTCAATCCCAGGACCCTGCGATCATGACTCGAGCTGAAGGCAGAGACTTTAACCCACTGAGCCACCCAGGCGCCCCTACGTTATAGTTTCTTATATTTGCTTACTAATTTTGCCAAATGGTTTAATGACATACCTAGATTTCTAGAAAATTTGCCAAGTATAACCTATGAATGAGTGACTGCTTTTCAATGTTCAGACCTTGGAACAAGCGAGAAAAAAAAAATCAGAATTAAAGACAAGCTTTGAAACTTTAAAAAGAAGAAAGGAAAGGACAAAGGATGTATTTTTTGAATATCTATAGTTTGGAAGATTTACATTTGGAGACATTTGAGCATGGAAGACACAGTGAGATCAAAAGTCATTTTTTATGGTAACTTAGCTCCTAGTGTGTTTGCAAAAGCAAAGTTGAAGAGATCCAACTTTTTGAGATCCAAGTGCCAAAATTTATCGACAGCAGCTGGCTAGTATTATCCTCACATTTCCAAGCACAACAGACATATAGAAACAAACTAATTTATGAATACTAATCTTGGGAGAAAACCAATCAGAAATGTTCCTGCTACTCTTTGGCATCTGTGTTGTCCTCTTCCCTTTCCTGCCACCACTGTCCACTTACAGAATATACTATCCTGGTCACTAGGCCTGTGAGAGAGGTTTTTCACATTCACACTCCAATGCTTCGCCCATCAAATGTGAAGGTGGAATCTGTGCTCTCCACAGGCCTGGTCAAGTGTGTAGAGCATAATCGCTCTGTAGATCCTATGTGGGCAAACACTATTGCTGATTGTTTACTATTTGAAAAATCACATTTTCTTGATGGATGGTTAAAAATCCCCTTTGGGGGCTTCTTTTGGAGCTAAACTACATGAATTCTCAGCCTTTTCCATGGGAAAGTAACATTTTTATTTTTAATGTAATTTTCCCATTTATTTTCATTCTTAAAATCTAAGTCTTCATACTAGTCATGGCCACCCTGCTTTGCCACACAAGTAAAAACATTTATTCATGATGATTACATTCTGACTACAATTTAGTGAACAAGAAAATACTCTGGAGGAGAGAAATGCAGCATTCTATAAGCACCGTAGAAGTAGAAATTTTCTTTTAGTTTGGTTCTAACATACTTTCTGTACAGGAAATATCTTCTGCAAAGGCAACTCAAGAGACCTAAAATTAGCACCATACCTTTGATTTAAATAGAATATAGTATCCAAAGATTAGAATATAATGAGACTACATATTTTCTCATCAGTTCTTTCATAAGGGAAATAGAGACTTGAAAATTAAACTCTTACTAATAGGATGCTGGATATTGAGTTTATATCTTTTGAAAAAATAAGAGAAATCAAATTATAAATCAAATCAGCTTTTAAAGCCATAATGGAATCATGCTTACTTGAAATGTGTGTTCACGCACAGGCTCAATGGACTGCCCATAACATTATCTAGTAAAGACAAGAGTCAGAGAGAAAACTGTTTATTGTGTGGAGTCACTAAACACATATATACTTCAAAATGGGACAACAGATGTGGAGCAGCTGCTCATTATCCATAAGGAAGGGGGAGTCTGCCTTCTTTGAAATTATTTATAAGCTGCTTCATGTTTAGTTCTAATATGTTTTTTTTTCTTTTGCGTAAATAGAATTAAGCATTCACGATCAGAATTTTAAAGTATATGTTGATTTGCAACAACAATATGTATATCACATCATCAAAATGTTTCACACTTTAATTATAGCAATATTCCTGAGGGTCCTGTTATATCTTGTAATTACAATAAACACCTAGCAAATGCTTACTATGTGCCAGGCACCACTCTAAGTAATTTAATCCGTTTGATCTTCACAACTACCTTCAGAGTACTATAGGTACTATTCCCATTCTCATGGTACAAGGCTCAGAGAGGTTATTAACTTGCCCAAGATCACAGAACTAATAAATGGTGTTGCCTGGATTCAAACACTAGCATTCTGACTCCAGAATCTATACTAGGCTAAACCATTATATTGTATATTGTGTTCATAAAATATAGACTATTTCAGGTATGAATGTTATGTAGTATGTGACAATCATTGCCTTGAAAGAGAAACTTTCTGACCAACAGGATTATCAGTCAGAATAGGCTTGGCTAAGATGCAGAAACAACATGATGCAATAAGAGCATATGCCCAGGGTAGGTCCGCAAAAGGCTCTGCTACCCCAGTTACCTAGGGACCTAGAGCTCCGTTTTCTCTGGCAGCAGAAGAGAAGATAAAACAAAGGAAAATGGTTCCTGAGTGTCCCAGCTCAGAAGTCCCCCATTTCACTTTCACTTACATTTCTTTCAATGAAACCAGTCACTTGGCAGCATCTATCTGCAAAGCCATTGGGTAATTTAAGTAATGGGTAGAAAAATACTAGGAAAAAAGCCATTGAAGCCAAAGAAGAGTAAAGAGATTGCAATGAAGCATTTAGCTACTCTAAATGCTGACAGAAATTTAGGAGACACGGTATGTCCAAACTTCCCGTAAAGCATTTGACACCAGTGTCAAGTGGACAAGACAGAGAAATGATGGCCGGAAGGTATCATGGCTAAAGAGCAAGACTGGCCCCTAAGGACACAACTGCACACGGGGCAGCTTCTTGCAGAGGCCTCAGCCTGATCAGCAGTTCTAAATCCAGGACCGCCTGATGGCGGGCACATCTGAAAGTTCAAGTGTCTCACTGACCACAGAGATGTTTAAATCAGATTGCTAAGTCATTGATTTATAATAACTATAAAAATGGAGTAATCTTCTTATTTTGGCTGATAAATTCTATATTTGGTAGATATATATAATTCTGAAAGATAGATAAATTCTGTGTATAAATCATATAAAGTCAGAGAATACATGGAAAGAGCAAATAGAGTGAATTGATTATTTTGGTTATCTTTGGTTTAAAACTAGGATAGCCCTTGAGCTATGCCAGATTACAAAGGCAGGTCCATATATGGGACCTGGTAGAAACAACATCTTGGATACAGCCAAGACTACTTTGAATTGGTCTGCCAGCAAGTAGAGAGAAGGGCACACCAGATCCAGGATTTGTGAAGGAACTGGTAGATGTGGCTCCAAGTCCTCCTTCAGTCCTCACAGAGACACATCTGCCATCTCAGCAGATTATGAGAACTAAGTGTGGATTCTGCCAGGTTGGAGGAACCCAGAACTTGAAGTTCACTGCTTTCATACAGTCTAGGGCTGGAGAAAGGGAAAAGCAGGGAGGGGACCTATCAGCCGTGTCCGCAGGCCCTCACATCTCAATTCCAGACTCATGATTTCTCTCTCACTTTTTTTAAATTTTGGTAAAATACACGTAACATAAAGTTTATCATTTTGATCACTTTTAAGTGTACAGGTCAGTGGCATTAAGCACACATACATTAAGCAATCATCACTATTATCTATCTCTAGAATTTTTCATCATCCCAAATTGAAACTCTTTACCCATAAAACTACATTTTAAAAAATTGGGGCACCTGGGTGGCTCAGTGGGTTAAGCCTCTGCCTTTGGCTCAGGTCATGGTCTCGGGGTCCTGGGATGGAGCCCCGCATTGGGCTCCCTGCTCAGCGGGGAACCTGCTTTCCCCCTCTCTCTTCCTGTCTCTGTGCCTACTTGTGATCTCTCTCTCTGTCAAATAAATAAATAAAATATTTTTTAAAATAAAATAAAAAATTAATAATAAAAAAATAAAATAAAAATATCTTTACTGAAATATAATTGACATACAATACCCTAGTAGTTTCAGATGTTCATCATAGCAATTCAGTATTTTTTACATTACAAAATGATCCTCAAGGTAAGTCTAGTTAACATCTGTCACTATACAAAGTTATTACAATGTTATAGACTATATTCCCTATGCTGTACTTTACAACCCCATCACTTACTTACACCAAAGTTACAAAGAGCTAGGTGCCGGCATGTTTTATTTCTTGTCTGTCTGCTCCCTGTTGCAAGGCTGTAGTCCTGTACATCTGGTAATACCTGCCTAGAGGGCTGAATGCTCACATCCCCTGGTTAAGGCTAGAGGCACCCAGAACAAGGGTTTCTCCTCCCCAGCTCTTTTCCCTAGCACATGAACATCTGTTGCTTCTATGACCACACTTTTTCTTCCAACTTAGTATTTATTTTTTTTAAAGATCTTATTTATTTGACAGAGAGAGACAGCGAGAGAGGGAACACAAGCAGGGGGAGTGGGAGAGGGAGAAGCAGGCTTCCCACTGAGTAGGGAGCCTGATGCGCGGCTCTATCCCAAGACCCTGGGATCATGACCTGAACCGAAAAGGCAGATGCTTAATGACTGAGCCACCCAGACGCCCCCAAACTTGTATTTCTAACAAATTTGGACAGTAAATACAGTGATTCTGTCTTAGTTCATTTGGGCTGCTCTAAGAGAATACCAGAGACTTGATAGCTTATAAACAACAGAAATTTATTTTTCACCATTCCAGAAGGTGACAGGTCCAAGATCAAGACACCAGCAGATCTGGTGACTCGTGAAGGCCTACTTTCTGGTTCATAAATAGTGCCTATTGCTATGTCCTCACAGGGGGGTAAAGGGCCAAGGGGGCTTTCTTGGGCCTCTTTCACATGGTCACAGATCTCTTCATAAGGACATAATCTCTTCTGTCCTTATGACGTAATCACCTCCCAAAGGTCCCAGTTCCTCAGACCACATCTCCTTGGGCATTAGATTTTAACATAAAACTTTAGCCAGGGATGGACACAGACATTTAGACTATAGCACATTCTTTTTTTTTTT
>PISX010020154.1:0-36467 GCA_004024625.1 Mellivora capensis | reverse complement strand
GCCTGGTGGTGGGTATTGTGGAGGGCACGCATTGCATGGAGCACTGGGTGTGGTGTAAAACTATGAATTCTCTTACGCTGAAAAGAAATTAAAAAAAAAACATAAAAAAAAATAGAAATGACCCATTATTGAGATTTGGGTGTCGTTTTCCTATAAAGTGTAACCTAGCCTAAGCTGGTTGACATTTGCATCACTCTGTAGCTGGCCTTGTGCCAAATATTGAGGCTACAGAGATGAAGAAAGTACCTTCAGCGTCCTCAAGGTGGCAGAGGTAAGGAACCCCTTATCTTACTGTCACCTAAGGGACAAGGTGGAAGCAAGGAGGTCTCACACCAGGGGCAATGAAAAAGAGCAGCCGCGGAAGGGGTGAGGTGAAGCCTTTGCAAACAGGTTTTGGGTGACAAGTTTTCTCACTTTTGCTTGGCATTTGGAGCCCTCCACATTTAGACCTTATTTTTTACTTTTCTTTCTTTTCTTTTTTTTTCCTTCTAAGTTTATTTTTAAAAAATTTTTCTTAGGAATCTCTACACCCAGTGAGGGGCTCAAGGCTCATGCCCCCAAGATCAAGTCATAAACTCTTCCACCTGAGCCAGCCGGGTGCCTCTGTTCTCACTTTTCTAACTCTTCATTTGAGTTCTTGGGCTCCCCTCAACAAATACATGCTGAGTGTCAGGTACGGGGCCAAAAGTTAAACACAGCAGTAAGTGAAACAGACAGTCTCTGTCCTCATGGGATTAACAGTTTAGTGGAAAAGGATGTTAAATAATGAATTTACAACTGGAGCGAATGTTACGAAGAAGCAATGTACATTGGGGAACCTAACCTCGATTCACCCAGGAAATGAGCAGCAGGTGTGGACAGGCCACAGTTCAGTCAGTGGATACAGCTTGTGCATATGTCCTCATGTGAGCGAGAACAGAGCTTGCCCAGTGCTCAGAAGGTGATCTGTACCCCTGAGGGGAGAGACAAAGGAAGTGAGTAGCAGGAGGTGAGGCTCTAGAGGTAAGTGGGGTCAAAGGCCAATCAGTGAATGCTTTGCAGGCTCAGGGATTTTGATCTTGAGTCTAAAGACAAGAGGACCAAAGTCAGATTCTTAGTAATGTTCTCAGATTTTCATTGTAAAGATCACTTTGGCAGTAGAGCTTAGGATGAGTTTGGAAGGAGTAAATGGAAATGCAGGTGGAAACAGGAGGAAGTGTCTACCTCCCACAGATAAAGAGAAGGTGTAACATGAAAGGATAACTCAGAAGGGGGCTGAATGGAAGCGGGCAGCTACAAAATACATTTTGAACGCAAAATTCAATTTAACTCATGATTGCTGTTGATATGAGAGCTGAAGGAGAGGAATTCAAAGAAAATCCCCATTATCTGAATAACTAAAGGGACAGTAGTGCCATTGCGGATAAAGGAAGGCAATTCTAGGTGGACTCAGAAGAGGGGCTTCAGTTTGAGGCATGAAAAATCTGAAATATTTGAGTGCACACTTCTCTTTTAGGATAATATACTTTCTTGTACTTTGTGTCTGGATCCTCATCTGTTCCTTCTATTTGATTGTTAAAGTTCTAAGAGTAGAAACCTTATCAGAATTATCTCACACACCAATTTCCTACCACCAGGCACACAGGACTGAGCTATGTATCAAGTAAGCCAAGGACACCCTGACCCAGTGAGTGAAATGGACAAATCTAGTTCTTTGAGGCCTGGTTGGAAGAAGTTTCTTTCAACTTATTCAACTTGTTTCCACTTGTTTCCAACTTGTTTCCACTCCAGAATCTATTGTTGGTTTCCTGGCTCTCACATCACTCTGGCTTCTGGTTTTGGTTCACCTGAGGTGAGCACACAGGAAAATGGTTGTTTATTTCTCTACTGCTTGAAGTGTTTGTGCTTCTTTGTTTGGAAGGATTGGCCTGAAACAGGCACTAAAAAAAAAGTTTGTATTCTTAGTAGATTTGTATTATTAGTATTCTTAGTAGATTTCTGATACCTTCTGCTTCAAAAAGTTGCAAGTATCTGTAGAGTCAAAACTCTTTCGGATAATGCTTTACTAAATACACTCTCTTCTCCTCTAAGACCTTGAAGGTAAAGAGAAAAAGCAGCTGGTTCAAAATTAGTGCATCTATTGTCATGTGTGCAATGTAGTTCCTGGGCTTCAGAAGGTTCTGGTGTCCTTTAAATACACATATACACTAAAGGATGACTTAAATATCACCATTAGTAAGTATTCTTCAGCTTGGGGCTTTGCTTCCTGCTAAAAGAAAAATCCATCTCCCCTCCTCTCCATTTTCTCCTCTTAAAAGTGCTGGGATGTGCCTTAAGCTATTTGCATTCATTTACACAGGAGTTCAGAAACAATGTAGAATCTCCTGAGAGCAGGATTGCTTCAGGAAAACCATTTGGTGTTCTAGTAAAGGTGGTGGGGCTTCAAGTCAAAGGTCTGTGGGCCTTGCACTCTGCCTTGTACTTACGTGGCTTTGGAGAGATGAATTGACTTTGCTGGGCTCAAGTGTGGTATCTGAGAAATGGGGATTCTAATCCCCACTTTGTACATCGGGTTGATCCCAACAACAACCTTTAATAGAGAGTTTTAGAATGTCTTCCCAAATCACCATGTCTCCCTTTCTCTAAGAAATCTCCTCCCATTTCCACAAAGCCAGGAAGTGAGTCCCAAGCAGTTGTGTGTCCTCACAGTGATTCTCCTCACCGAGTTGAGCAAGCAAGGTGGGCCACATCTCGGCTGGGCCAGTCACAGACACCCTTTCAGAATGTCTGTATTGTGCTGTAAAGGTGACCGGCTCGTCTGTGCTGGGGGGCTGCAGCCACACACGAGCCATGGTGTTTCCTTTTGAGTCAACTGAGGAGTCCTAAAATCTAATCTGCAGAGAGAGAGAAAGGAGGAAGCAGAAGTTCCAAGAAGAGTTAAGAATGAGAGACCAAGGTGTGCCTTGCTTTCTGCAAGCATTTCAGATCTTTATTCCAGGCTTTTCCTAATGTCTAGGAGTAACATTCCTGGGAGTTTTCTCAGACATTCCCGTATTTTTTTTTTTAATTTGAGAGAGAGAATGCACGAGCTGGGGGTAAGAGCAGAGGGAGAAGCAGGTTCCCCGCTGAGCAAGAGCCAGATGTGGGGCTTGATCCCAGGACCCCAATAGTGGCCTGAGTGGAAGGCAGACACTTAACCAACTGAGCCACCCAAGCACTCCCCCCGCCCCCCGTATCCTTTTGTTTTGTTTTTTAATTTAAACTCAATTAGCCAACATATAGTACATCATTAATTTCAGATGTAGATCAGTTGCCTCTAACACTCAGTGCTCATCACATCATGTACCCTCCCTAATGCCCATCAACCGTTTATCCCATCCCCCTACCCCTCTCCCCTCCAGCAACACTCAGTTTGTTTCCTAGAGTTAAGAGTCACTCATGGTTCATCTCCCTCACTGATTACTTCCCATTCAGTTTTCCCTCCCTTCCCCTATGATCCTCGGTGCTATTTCTTGTATTCCACATATGAGTGAATTCTTATAATAATTTCCCTCTTTCTGTCTAAGCTAGCACAGGGTGATTTCTGTTGCTTGCAAGCAAAATGTCCTTATCAGATTAATACACAGTGTAGGGAGCCACTAGGGCTAGGGAAGGATGCCCTGTCCTGTGGGAGGGATTAGACAGAAGAAGAGCCAACTAGAAAGCCTGCTCACCACTATTCAGTTTCCATCTACAGATTTTACCCCAGGTACCTCAAAACATTCCAATCTGGTGCCCATTTTTCACTCTGACCTTTTTTTGGCCTCTGCAATACCAGTCTTTTCTTTTTTTCCCTATAGTGGCATTTTTTATTTATTTATTTATTTTTGTGCTTTAATATTTTTACAGCTTTACTGAGTTACAGACAATAGGTGGCAGATATTTAAAGTAAGCAATTTGATGATTTTGATACATGTATACACCTGTGAAGCCGTCACAAAATCCAGGCGATGAATATATATATTACTTTTAAAAGTTTCCTACTGTATGTTTGTAATCTTTTTCTCTTCTTCTTGTCCCAGATGCCCTGTTCTTTTGTTATAGATTAGTTTGCATTTCTTAGAATTTCATATAAACAGATTCATATAGTATTTGCTCTTTTTAGAAATCAGTCCTTTAAAATATTTGAGCACTTGGGCTCAAGTGATACAGTCAAGAACTGGACATAGTTCTTGCCATCAGAGAGGCTGGGTCTACCAAGTAGATACTGAATAATTGCAATAAAGCCTGTAGTGTGTTGTTTTTATAATAGGAGAAGCTGTGAAGGAGGTTTATACCAGGAGGATTTAACTCAGGGGCTTATGAGAGATCTGAAGGTCTAATGGAAGTAAAACCAGTTAAAGGTCACTGTGGGAGTGAGGGAAAGCAGACAGAGGGAACAGAGTGTGAGAAGTTTCTGAGGAAGGAGAAAACGTGCCATATTTAGGGAACAGAAAGGACAGTGGCCTGGAGATCCCCAGGGGAGGAGCGATAGGAGAGGAGAGCAGGATAGGGTTGTTCCCAGAGCATAGATTCTCTTTCCTCCTTACTTCTGAACCTTGGGAATCTTCCCTGCGGTTGTTTATCTTCTTTCATCTGATTGGCTAAGACATCTCCTTCCTAGAGGGAATTGCAGTGCTCAGAGTCACAGGGCTAGCTGGAATCAAGGTGAGGTTCTAACTCAGTTCTCCAAACTCTGAGTCCAATACCTCTGCACACCCAGATGGCAAGACAGAATGTCAGTTACTCAGGGTTTTGGAGCACCTGACATCGTAGCAGACTCTGACATCATAGCAGAAATCGAGGTGAGTGGAGGTTGTCAACTGTCAAAGGCACAGGGTCAGAAAAATGTTTCACTGACATACAGACAGCGCCACGCCACTTGGTACTTGATTACCTACTGGGAGGAAAGCCTGTTTATGCCTTCCCTTCCATTTTTCTTCAGTTTAATGAAGTAATTAATGCTATAAAAAGCTATGAAAGTATAAATGTAAGAAAGCATGTTGCATAATTAATAATATATGCATATGTATGGCAGGGTGTTTCTGTCATACATATGCATGTATCATTAATTGAAACATAATCAATTTGTTTTACTGCCAGGGTATTGGGACAAGTCATGCTGCCTATATGTCAGCTGTCAGCCTGCCGCCAGGGGACAAGCAGGGACCAGGAGTGAAGTGCTGGTCCAGAGAACTGGGGTACTGACCGGTTTCTAGACTCAGCTCTATACCAACCTGCTGTGTGACTTCACAGCAGTTTATTTTCTTTGGGCCTCGGTTTCTCCATTTATTAAATTGGGGTTTGGTGTTCATTGGCAGTTTACATCAATAACAGCAGTACATCTCTTTATTCAAACAAAATCTTAAATGGAAACTGATGTATGAAACAGAAGTAGAGACTCTAGTTAAGCTTGGAGCAGAGCTTCCCTCTAGTTCAAAGCTCTCTTACTTCCTGCTCCTCCTGTGCCCCTCGAGGCTCTCTAAATTAATTTGAAAAGTACTGGGCTAGATAATTGGAAAAGTCCCTGGCAGTACTTTCTTTCCTGTGTCAGGGCTGTCGACTATAGAGGGTCACATCAGGCCACATAATATGGTGGGGAACCAGGATGAGAAGTTGAGAGACCTCAGTTCACATTTGGGTTCTGTCCCCTGTTAGTATTGTGACCTCAAATTGGCCTTCTGCCCAGCTTGCATGGCATGTACTTCTTATCTGTCCAGAAAGAAAGTAATCCTTGTCCCCTCTTACCATAGAGAGATACCCAACAAGATAGCGTATATCAAAGTGCTCTGAATGTGATGTGTGAGAAGGGTTAGGGATGTAGGCTCTGAACCCAGCTGCTCTGCCCCTTATGAACCATGTGATCTTAAATAAGTGACTTGACCATTTAAATGTCCTATTTATATAATGGGCATCATAACCTTATCTATGTATAAGTTGTTGGGTTAACATACCTGTTACACTTAAAAGCAGTGTCTGCAGAGAATAAATGTTCAAAATTATTATTATTATTATTTGTATTATCATCAATAGTGGTGGAAAGCAGCTAGTTGGTCACTGAGGATGAAGGGGCCTGGATTTTAACCTTGAAGCCACTACCCCCTAAATGCAAGCCCTAATCAGATAAAGAGGCCTGTGGGAGTTCTGCAGGACATATGAGGGAAGAGATCAAATGAAACATTGATAATTTTGGGAAATTAGCTCATCTTTATAAATATCATGTTAAGATATGCCTTCCAAAGACAAACCTAAAAGAAATGGTAGGATTGAAAAATGATCCTGAGTGTTAGATGGGGAAGATCCCAGGTTTAACAGGACATTCAAATGTCCTATCAGTTTTGGTTGAAGCATGAGGAAACTAGGCACTACATTTGAAAGTAAGCCTTGCACAAGATTTGCGGAAGAGAGATGGCAGATAAATTGTTTTATTTCCCCCACCCCCAGTTAACCCCTCTCCTTCCCCCGTCCCGCCCTGCACCTTCAGCCTGTGAAGTTGGAGATGCTGAGAAACAGAGCAGAGACCAAAAGGTGGTTTTTAGAGAGAAAAGGTAATGAGCCCTGTGCCTGCCTGTCAAGGGGGACACCCTGCCAGGAGCCTGCCCCACACATGAAGCCTGGGTAGAGGGGCCTTAAGGAGACTATGTAGAAAGTTTCTTTGTCTTCTTTGGACTCTGAAGGATAGAAGTGGGGGAAGGGGATACTGCAGTGGATTCTTTGGTTATCATTCCGGAGAAACTTGTTGCCCAGCTCTTAAATGGAAGAGCAAAGAAGAGGTTACAGAGGTGGAGATGAGATGGTGGCCCCATAGGGAGGTTTTCAGGAAAAGAGATCCCTCAACCATTCCAGTGTACCAAATGTGGGTCCAGTAGGTTAGACATTGGAATGGGATCACCTTAGCCATTTCCAGGAAGGCTGCCTGAAAGACCGAAATGGTCTTACCCCAAAGAGGCTTGGAATATAGTACCCAATTCCTAGGGATTGAGCAAGGAGGTACAAGTAATGAGGCGAAATAGAGATGCATTAACCTTCAAGGATCTATAGATGCAAGATACCCATTAATAAAAACTCTCTGTGATCATTTGTTTTGTTTCTTATGTTCCACATATGAGTGAAATCATATTTTTTCATTTTACTGACTGACTTATTTCACCCAGCATAACATTCCCTAGCTCCATCCATGACTTTGCAAATGGGAAAAAAGGAGAGAGGCAAGCCAAGAAATGGACTCTTAGCTATAGAGAACAAATTGATGGTTCCCAGAGTGAAGGAGGGCAGGGGCACCAGTCAAATAGGTGATGGGGACTAAGGAGTATACTTGCGATGAGCACAGTGTTGAATCACTATATTGTACACCCGAAACTAATACAACACTATATGTTAACACTCTGGAA
Organism: Mellivora capensis; assembly: GCA_004024625.1. Classification (NCBI taxonomy): domain Eukaryota; kingdom Metazoa; phylum Chordata; class Mammalia; order Carnivora; family Mustelidae; genus Mellivora; species Mellivora capensis. Next base: position 29,079 of record PISX010020154.1, on the reverse strand, counting down.
TTTAAATAAAAACTTCAAAAGAAATAAAATAAAAGCTCTCTGAAACTCCCATCCTTTCTCCCCAGCAAAGAAGACAGTTAGCAGTGAACATCTCCCAGGGAGTGCAAGGTCAGCTCACAACAGTATCAGTCAAGCCAGACCTTCCCTACTCCACTACACCCTACACCCTCAATCCTGAAGAGTCAGACATACTGGGTTAGCAAAATGGAGGAAGAGTTGAAGCGAAAGGTGGGGACAGAAGTCGTAAGGCATCTGCTATCTGTGCCCCACTCCACCATTTGCAATTTTCCACCTAAGAAGGTATACATTGCATATGGAGAGAAATTTTTCTTTTAAGTTTGAAATTTTGACTGTTACATGGAACTAGATATTTTACTGTCTGGATTGAGACCTTGCATTTAATCCTCAGAAAAGCCATGGGACCAGGCTGGGCAGGGAGGAGCTAGACCCCCCTGTTTAAAGGGACAGAATAAGATAAAGATACAGTTGCTTGATGCAAACGTCTCTTAGATCATGGTTTTCAAATTACCAGGTGCTAAACTACATATTATGAAAGTCATATCTCTTTTTGATCAAATGGACAGAAAAATGTGCTGTTGTTGTTTTCATTTGAGAACGAATGAAAAAAAAAATCAGTTGCTGCCCTTAAGCTGTGTAAATCATAAGGCTGCAGCCAAGATGTGCAGAACCCAGCATTAAGTTTTGGACTCAGGGTTGTTCTGGGACAGAGCTAGCCTTGGACAGAGATTAAGTAGTTTACCAAAGTGACATAATTTTAGAGAGATTTGAGGATTCCATCATATCCCCTACCCTCTACTTAAAAAAATATATTTTTAATGTTCATTCGGTGCTCATAACATTCTTTTTGTTTCAAACATTTGGTCTCTGAGACAATTAGCATCCCTATGGGTGAGTCACAATTTGTCATTCCCAGTCATTGATACCCCAGGCTGAGAGGACAGGAATCCCTTCTGAATGCAGGCTTTCTCATTGAAGGGAAAGAGGTGGATGGCCCCTGTGTACATGAGGGAAGTGAAGGAGTTCCCTTAAAGGAGAAAATGCTTTGAAGTTGACAACTGCTACAGACAAGTCTGTCAACCACCTTTCAACAAACTCAGATAAGCTCTGCCCCAGAAGCTTCCTATCATTTCCTATACTTTTCTGAAAATTTCTTTAAGCCATGATAGAAGAATTGAACCGAACATTTGTATGGTAGCGTCAGGATACCAGAAGCAAACCTGAGGATAGTCTAGAATCAGGAAGGTAACTACATTTCATCTGGCATGTCAGCTCCCAGAGTGATCCTGACAGCCTGGCCTACAGACTTGAGGAGGATGTAAGGTCCTATTCTTACTGTGGAAATCATAATCGGGTCCATTCATGGAAGCAGGGAATGGAGGCACTGCATACACCATCTCTCTCCTAGTCTGGATCTCCATAGTCTGTAGCCACCCGGTTTCTTCTCCTTCTGCCTGCATCTCCACACAGGCAAGGGCGTTTGACTTCCAGTTTCCTCCTCTGCAAAATGGAGATAGTTGTACCCATGTTATAGAACAATTGTGAGGTGTAAGTGAGCTAATGTGTGTAAAATGTTAACACACATCTGCCTTATAAAAGTGCCAAAGAGATGGTAGTTATCAAGTGTCACAATGGCTTTCCAAAATGTGATGTATTCCCATATTTTAGGTAATTTTAAGATATTAAAAAAGACTTCCAACTGAGAGATACAATACCACAGAGCTGTGAATTGTCAAACCAAGGTTCAAAGCTAGATCTTTCCCGCCCTCAATGCCTGTGTTTTTTCTATAGTACCTTGACCTATTAAACTATTCTGCCTTCCAGGAATTGAAATCTTATTTTTTGGATCGTGGTCTTGCAACTGGGACCCCATAACTTACCAATCATTTTTTGGATGACATGTGTCTATACTTCAGAGGTTCACTTGTTTTGGGGGCTCTTGTTAGCACTGACTGCCCTCTGCCCCATAATGAAGTCCCCAAAATTGATTGATGGTCTGAACTAGGAGCTGGTCTCTGTCCCATGACCTCAGATACTCTGGCAAATGCACTTGTCTTCCCAGCTGCTGTGCTGGTGTGTACATCTAGGTTATTCATTCAGTGATTACATGGAGTCCCAACTATCTGCTAGGTATTCTGGCATGCAAAAACACAGTCAGCAAATGGTTGTAGCTCTTGACCTAATGGATCTTACCATTTAATGAGAAGGCAGGCACTGGAAAAAGTCACATCAATATATAGTTATGAGCTGTCATAACTGATAGGAAGGAAAAGTACAGGGTAAAACAGCAGAACCTGGCCTAGTTTGGAGAGTCAATTTTTGAGTCCCACTTTGACCATATCTCTTTACTGATATTTTGGAGCTGTCCATTCTTACCTCATGCTGGTGTTATAAGGATTAAATGATAGGATGATTAGAAAGCACTAAGCACAGTGCGTGGTGCCAAGAACATTCTCAAGTGTTAGCAGTGGGTGCGATCATGATCCTTGCCCTCATCTTCTATGTGACAGGCATTTGCACGGACACCTGAAGGAGGTGGAGACATTGGTCAGCAGGTTCTCAGTGCTAGCCTCTTTCCCTCTCCTACTACAGTTGATTGGGCCTCATGTGGTTAAGTCTCGGTACGCACAACACGATATGTAAGGTCCATTTTCAAGAGCCAGGTGAGGTGGGTTTTTCAGGGTCACTAGAGAAGTAGTGGCAGAGCACAAAGCCTGTCTACTAACTCCCCATTTAAGGGTTGTTTCTTTTTTAAATCACATTGAATGTCTTGTTATACTTCTTCATTTCAAGGTGATATCCCAATCAAAACGAATTTTCAGAAGTTGGCAAAAGAGCCTAAGATGCAACGATCTAGTCTCCAAATATGCAACACAGCTTTGGGAATTGCTGGTTTTGTTACTTCTTTCATTCTGTTACATAACCAAAGGCTCTGGCAGCTGGACTCCAGTCAGCATCTCCTAATAGCTATGGTCCCATTGGTTGTCAGAACCCAGAAGGTTCTCTCGGGGGACTCTTCTCCCCAGGAATCCTATCGGGAAAGTCAATGACAGGTGAAGATTGGGCTGTGCGGCTCTAAAATACAATCTGATGCTTGTTTTTAATTCGTGGCATCAGAACCAAGCAGAGCAGAAAACAAACGTGAAATGAGAAAGATAGAAGGATGTAGATTAAAAGAGGGGGGTAGGACAGGAGGAGCCTGGAGCCGTAGCAATTGCCACAATTCGGAACGGCTGGCAGAGAGTCCATCTGAGTGGTGGCAGCAGCCTTTCCCAGATTCCCTTGCACCCCTCCCCTCCCTGCCCCATATAAACATGCACATGGGCCTTGCCTGACTGACGGATCATGGACTTCTTTTTTTTTTTTTTCTATTTTTAATTTTTATTTTTTATAAACAAATTTTTATCCCCAGGGGTACATGTCTGTGAATCACCCGAATGTTTATAGCAGCAATGTCTACAATAGCCAAACTACGGATCATGGACTTCTAATAGTTAAAGAATCAAAGCTTTGAGTGAGACTTGCTTATTCAAGGAGAAGAAATACCAATTTTTATTCCTTGCAGCAGCTTGAGATCCAATTCTCCTTTATTGTTGCTGTCCTTAAAGGAAATGAACAAGCCATCCCGCTAAACACAATGTGTCGCACTGCAGTGTGAGGACCCCCTCCCAGCTCCTGGTGCTGGGTGTTGAAATTCACAAATTAAACCTTCCCTCAAGGTTTGCTCTTGCTTCATGCCCTCCAGTCGTCTTGTACCCTCAAAGTAAACTTGGCTCTGTCAACAGATCGTTCACTGTTCATTCATTAATTGATTGATATGGCTGCTGAGCATCTATCTCCCTTGGCCAGGCACAGTTATAAGCACAGAGGAATACAGAATAACCCAAGAAACAAAGTCACTGCCCCAGTGTTCTTGTGGAGCTTATGTGTTAGTGGGTTTGGGTAAGTCATCAGTCTTACATTGATTATCTTTTACCTGCTAGACTTTATGCCAGGTGCTGGGAAAACAAAAATTAATGTACACATGAATCCTACCATCTAGTGATACCCAGGACTCAAGCAGATCACTGTATTATTAAGTGCCAGGGAATTTACTGGAGACAAACTTAGCACTATGTGGGAAAACATATATATATATATATATATATATATATATATATATATATATATATATATTTTTTTTTTTTTTTTTTTCCTGAAAGGGGCTTGGATTCCTCTTTCCATTTCAGGATTATTTGCGCAGAGAATTTTTGAATACCTCAAAATGCTTAGAAGTGTATCTAGCACACAGAAGTCCTAGATAAATTGCTGCTATCCATGTTATTTTTAGCTAGGCATAGTATTAGGCACATAGTAAAATAGGGAATAGTAAGGCTAGAGGCAGCTGAACCGATGAGGAAATAAGACCAGAGAAATTAAGTAACTTTTTCAAGCTGGAAGTAGAATGCAAATCTCCAGACACCTAGTCTGGTTTCTTTCCAATACGATGCTCTTGCACACACTACAAGCCTAGCAGTGGAATTCATTGCATAGGTCTCTATTTTTAAAAATGAATAATGAGTTTTTAACACGCTCTTTGTAGACAGGCCTAGAGAGCGAATGTGGCTGAATTCATCCTTTCTCAGCTGTATCAAACCTAGAAAATTCTCCTGGAGTAATGCTCAGGGAGAGAAAGCTTGGGGTTCTGTCACCATCTGTTCTAAGTAAATGCCACCACTGGTCTTTATTTAGCAGTCGCCCTTCCCAAGATCTCCATGCTCTGGTGTAGAGGGAAAGGGGGCAGGACACAGGGCGGTGAGACATAGTCAAGTGGGGAAGAGCCGACAAATAAAACCAGAGCCATCCACGGTCTCTGACAAAAACACAGAGCCTACTGAGTACCCCATAGCTTGGGTTTGGAGACCCTGGAGACCACAATTCCTTAATTCCTACAGCAGAGAGACACTGTATATTTAAATCCAGGGATATCGTGCCTGTGTTTCCGAAGGCAAATATTGAGCATGTCATTCCAACACGCTGTACCATGGGTGGCGGCAGGTTGAGGGGACTGGTAGCAGAGCCAGGGCTTGGAAATCCAGCGCTGGGGAGACTCAGGTGTTGGGGGAATGATGGGGTCAGAAGACAGGCAGTTAAGTCACAAGTGTTCCAGAGTAGATAATGTAGGGGGGCCAGAACTTGTGCATACAGGAACCCACAAGAAATGAAGTCTGTGAAGTTCAGCGGCTCCACAGTGAGGCAGAAAACCCGGACACTGAGCCAAGCCATGCAAACAGCTGCGCTGTGCCAGCAGCGAGCAAAGGACCCCAGCATGGAGACTAGTTCTGACCCAGGCTCACCTTCCCTCCATTTCTTTTCATCCCAGTGAGAGCCAGTTATAAGCAAGCCTGACCAGAAGCCCCTGGGATGTTACCTTTCAGCCATCATTTATTTCTGTTCCCAAGCTGGAGCAGGGAACATACAGAACTCTGGCTGTGGCATACTTATGATGTTCAGCCTCGATGAAAATCTGCAAGGAGTGAGGTCTTTTGGAAGAAGTGGAAAGGGGACGTCTGCGCATTCACTCCAATGTTTATCCAGCATTTTCTATGTACCAAACACCGTGCCAAGAACTGGAGATCAAACTGACGCACAAAAGCAGCCGTGACCTCTGTCCTCAGGTAGCATACAGATTTGTTGGAGAGATGAGATATTAATAAAAGGTTTACAAAATGAGGGGAATGGGAGATTCCAGTTATAGAATGACTAAGCCAGGAGGATAAAATGCACAGGATGGAGAATAGAGTGAATGGTACTGTAATCATGTTGTGTGGTGATAGACAGGAGCTACATTTATGGTGAGCACAGCCTAGCCTACAGGCTTGTCCAATCACTGTGTTGCACCCCTGAAATCAATGTAACATTGGGTGTCAGCTACACTCAAATAGACAGAACATTGATTCATGAAACGAGAGACAGACAGACAGAAACTGTGGTATGAGCTCCAAAAAAGGAGTATCCAGAGCTGTCAAGGGAATATGAACTAGGCAAGGTGGTCAGAGGAGGTCTCCGGAGGAGATGCCAGTCAGAAGTTTGTAAGAAAAAACTAGGACAGGGCAGAGGAAGAGAACATTCTGGTTCTTCTGCCAATGGACTTCAGCAGGAAGGGGCATTGCAAGAGGAAATGCCTATTTTATGTCAAAATCAAATTTTATAACTAACAAATTAATCCATAAAGCAGTTAATGCCCACCAGTGCAGAGCACTGTGTATTAGAGGTTTTATAGAATCCAAGTTCAGAGCTTGTAGATCCTGCCGTGAGGAAGTACTGAAAGGCAGAAACCTACCGAAGGTTTTTATAGAATTCTTCTGTGTCAGATGCTTTCCATTTACTATTTACACTAAGAGGTAGCTCCTGTTATTCCCATATTATGGATGGGGAAACTGAGGTTCAGTCAGATAAGTTGCAGGGTCCTAGATCCAAATCTGGAAGCTGTATTGTTGTGTATTGCCAGACCATGAACTTCTCATATAACTCAATGCCTCTAATCAGAACCCTATGTGAAAACTTGATGGAAGGATTTTGTGTGCCAGCCCACTTTTTCCTCTTTAGCAGAATTCTATTTAGACCTCAACTGTAGCTTGTGTGTGCAACCATAAATACATACAGTTTAAGTTTTTCAACTTTTAGTAGAATACACAAAGAGTACACACACACACACACACACACACAGCTCATGTTTAAAGGATCCAGGTATTAAAAGGCACCCAGTCCTAAATCATGAGGAACATAAATTTAACCTTTCTTCATTGGCTTGGACTGCCCTTCAGGATCTTAAAAAATGTTCAGGTCATCATAATGAACACTGGTTATCACACTAGGGTAACTGCCCTGATGTGCTACTTAATGGAGTGTTACCAAGTCATAAAATGCCAATATTTTAAACCCACCAAAGTCTTTAATTATCATTTTAAATCAATTTAAGAGTTTGTGAAACTGTGTGCCACAAGAAACCTAGGTCTGTAAGAAGTTAAGATGTAAGCTGGAGGAAAAACCTATATTTGGTCAAATAAACTCCAGAAAACACTTCCTTTCATTTTAAGCCATCATGGTTCTTTTCACAGCCTATAATGCAGTACTGAGAATGTGGCCCCACGGTGGGGGAAAGAATGCACAGATTATCCTGAAATTATTTAGCTACAAAATGGGACATAATAGTCTTTCCTAGAACACAATTTCTGTAACAGAGCTTATTCCAAGCTACTTGTTTCATGCACAGGTATATAGGAAGAGAGATTAGCTCTTCTCCTATCTTCTCCTATATTATTGCCAATTTTTGGCACAGCTAGGACCAGAATCTGAGAACTCAGGATGGATTTCAGGCATTGCCCTGATCCTTTCACACCTCCTTACTTTAACAGACAAACCATAATTTCTGTGTGTGTTTGGGGGGATGAAAATGTATCATGTTTGAATTCAGGTTTCCTTTTCATCCTTACTACTTTTTCCTTTCTGTTCTAGGGTAAGAAAGGAGGATGGCACAAGTCCATAAATAATAGCTCTTCCAGGTTAAAAAAAAAAAAAAGAGAAGAAAGAGGTAGGATTTTAAAATTATCCGAAGACATAAATAATTTGCTATTATTGCCTGAGTTTTCCAGAGCATAAAAGCTCCCTGGGGCCTTTGTCCCTTGTCTTTTGGGTCCTGGTTACTGTCCATTGACCTCCGAGTGGGCGGTGCATGCAAGCTGGGCAGCGTCATCCAAACTCCAAACTCCTTGGTGATTTATGTAGAAACCCGTTGTTCCTCCAGCTTTGCTATTACGGCGTTTTCTGCTCCAGACGCTGTGATTATGAAATGTCACCGTGGAAACAGTTCAATATTCTCTTAAAAATATAAAAGCAACTGAAATGAAAAACTACCCAGAATATCAACCTCTCTTAAAGTCCAAGATCTCTATAGAACCAAGCAGATTGATTTCATGTAGGATGATGAGTATGCTCGTCCCTTAAAAATAATCTCTCTTCGGGGCGCCTGGGTGGCTCAGTGGGTTAAAGCCTCTGCCTTCAGCTCAGGTCATGATCCCAGGGTCCTGGGATCGAGACCCACATCGGGCTCTCTGCTTGGCAGGGAGCCTGCTTCCTCCTCTCTCTCTGCCTGCTTCTCTGCCTACTTGTGATCTCTGTCTGTCAAATAAATAAATAAAATCTTTAAAAAAATAATCTCTCTTCTACTGCCTGATAAGTCCAAAGTACCACTGTTAGGAAGGAATGAGGCCCCTATTAGAAGGACAAATTACAGCCAACAACTTAGTGGAGACTGTCTGACAGCCAGAGGATAGCACAGACTTAGAGAAACAGAGCAAGGTCTAGTGTGTCTAGACATTTGCTCAGGACATACCCATCACATGCTGGGCAACATTCCATACACACTGGAGTGTCTTATCAGACTTTGAACCTGAACAATCAGAATAAGTGTGATGGAATCACATACAGAATTTTAACTTATGGAATCAAACTATCTTCATGTGGTAAACTGCAAAGATTGAGAGCAGCTAAAGATTAAAATAGTTGCCTTTTAAATGTTAGTCTTCAGTTCATCTTCTGTGTGTCCAGGGGTCAGAGCAGAACTGGGAGAAGTCCATGTGGTCTGCCAGAGTGGGTTCTGGGCCCTCTAGTGCTTTCATGGTGGGAACATCTTCATACCCTGGGATTCTCATGGGTGAAATATTTTTGTTCAGCACTGGAAAAAGCAGGTGAGAAAATGCTCAACCTTGATGACTAAATTAAAAGATTTTTAAGGATAATTTAATTTTTATGATTTTATTTATTCATTTGACAGAGAGATCACAAGTAGACAGAGAGGCAGGCAGAGAGGCGGTGGGGGAAGCAGGCCTCCTGCCGAGCAGGGAGCCTGATGTGGAACTCGATCCTAGGACCCTGAAATCATGACCCGAGCCGAAGGCAGATGCCCAATGACTGAGCCACCAAGGCGCCCCTAAGGATAATTTTAGTAGTTCAAGAATTTCTTTTAACATAGTGATTAGATACTTAGCCCATATAAGATCAGACTTACTGCATTGGCCATCATTTGTGTGTCCCACTTGTATCCTCTCATAAAGCAGGTGACATTAAAGAACCAAATTTCAAAGAGGGGCTGCCTTGAAGAGCCAATCCTGATCTTCTGTAAGATACTGACATCAAGGGGGCACCCACCAAGCATGGTAGAGATTTCCCTCTGACTACCCAAAACCCATTCTCTCTTTCTCCTCAGCAGGACACCCCTGTATTTTGTGGGTCTGGTAGTTTGCCCAGTTGTAAGTCTGTATTTCCCAGCCTCCCTCCCAGGTGTGAGTTACATATGCAAGTCAATGGTTGGGACATGAAAGGAAGCTGTTTTTCCCGAGAGCAATGTCCTTTTGCTTGTTTCATTCTTTCTTCCTTCCAGATGCTTGGAATAGTTACTTAATGACAGGAGTTTCAGTGGCCCTTAAGGACTATAAAGCAACCTAGAGGAGAGTAGCCATGCAATAAGGATTGTAGAACAGGGAAAAATAGGATCTTGAGTCCTTGATGACTGGCTGTCCATCTCTCTCTTTTACATGAGAGAGAAGTGACCTCATGTCTTATTTAAGACATTGCTATTTGGGGTATCTGTCACTATCAGTCAGAAAGAATTCCTAAATGGTATATTACAGTTTTCATAAACACTTCTTTTTTTTTTTTAAGATTTTATTTATTTATTTGACAGAGATCACAAGTAGACAGAGAGGCAGGCAGAGAGAGAGAGAGAGAGAGAGAGAGAGAGGAAGAGGAAGAAGCAGGCTCCCTGTCGATCAGAGTCCCATGCGGGGCTTGATCCCAAGACCCTGGGATCATGTCCTGAGCTGAAGGCAGAGGCTTTAACCCACTGAGCCACCCAGGTGCCCCTCATAAACACTTCTATTATAGATCATTGAGCAATTACAGAAAAATCTCGTGATTTTGGAGATGGAAGAAACTCTAGTTTGCTCCAACTGTGCTATTCTTTAGAATGAAATAATGAAAGACAGTTATTAACTCATTAAAGAAAAACATTAATTGGGACACCTGAGTGGCTCAGTCTGTTAACTGTTCAGCACTTAGTTTCAGCTCAGGTCATGATCTCAGGGTTATAAGACTGAGCCCCATGTTGGACTCCTCACTTAGCAAGGAGTCTGGTTGAGATTCTCTCTATCCCTCTGCCCCTCTTTCCTGCTTGTGAACTTGCTCTCTTTTTCCCTCACAAATAAATAAATAAATCTTAAAAAAAATTTATCAAGTAGGTAGGATATAGCAAATTCAGGGAATCTAATGTAAAGAGACAGTCCTTTCCTACAAAGAACCTATCATATAGCTAAGGAATTCAGTAAAAGAACTTATAAAAGTCAACCAGATAAGAGCTATAAAGGAGGAATATACTAGAGCACTTTAGGAATACATCTAATTGAATTCTGTAAGCATTGGGTGACCTCAGGAAATGCTTTCAAAAGAAATAAGCCAGGGATCAAGGCTCCAAGGAGGAGTAGGAAGTTAAATAAAAGGGAATTGGCTGGCAAATGCCACATAACAATCTGGTGACAAGGTCAAAGCTTCAACCCTAAGGCCTTAAATCCTACTGCTTTGTTCTTGCTACTCTGTGAATTACTGAAAACATTTTTGTGTAGAAATATCTTGATTCTATCCATTTCTCTGAGCATGAGATGATTTCCCATTTTTTTAAAAGATTTTATTTATTTATTTGACAGACAGAGATCACAAGTAGGCAGAGAGGCAGGCAGAGAGAGAGGAGGAAGCAGGCTCCCTGATGAGCAGAGAGCCCTATGTGGGGCTCGATCCCAGGACCCTGGGATCATGACTTGAGCTGAAGGCAGAGTCTTTAACCCACTGAGCTACCCAGGTGCCCCTGATTTCCCATTTTGACAGTGAGTAATCACACTGTTGATCAAGTGAGGCTTTAGGACAACTTGGGGAAAATATTAATGAGACAATTTTTTAAAAATATAAAATCAGCTAAGTTTCTATTTTTTTAAATGTGCATTTTCATTATAAAAGAGTGATAATTTAGGTGCTCAGTATCATTAGTAATCAAGGAAATATAAATCAAAACCACAATGAGTTATCACCTTACCCCTGTCAGAATGGCCAGTGTCAAAAAAAATAAGAAATAACAGATGTTGGCTTTATAGTCCTTAACAGGATGTGAGAAAAAGGAACATTTGTGCACTCTTGATGGGAAACAAACTGGTAAAACCATTGTGGAAAACAGCATGGAGGTTACCAAAAAAATTAAAAATAGAAATAGTATATGAGCCAATAATTCCACTACTGGGTATTTATCCAAAGAAAATGAAAACACTAATTTGAAAAGATATCTTTATTGCAGTATTATTTACAATAGTCAAGATATGGAAATAATTTAAGTGTCTACCCATAGATAAATAGATAAAGGAGATGTGGTATACATATATAATGGCGTATTAAACAGCCTTAAAAAAAGAATGAGATCTTGCTATTTGTAACAACACGGATGGACCTAGAGAGTATTATGTTAAGTGAAATAAGTCAGAAAGAGAAAGACAAATACCATGTGATTTGACTTATATGTGGAATCTATAAAACAAAACCAGACAAAAAACCAGAAATAGACCCATAAATACAAACTGGTGGTTGCCAGAGGGGAGTAGGGCAGGGGAATGGGCGAAATGAGTGAAAAAGAATAGGAGATACAGGCTTCCAATAGTGGAGTAAGACACAGGGATGAAAGGTATAGCCTAGGGAATATAGTCAAGGGTATTATAATAGCATTGTATGGTGACAGATGGCAGCTACACTTGGGGTGAGCATAGCATAATGTGTAAAGTTGTGGAATCACAATGTTGTACACCTGAAACTAATGTAAAAATTTGTGTCAAACTACACTGAGATTTAAACAAAAGAATATAAAAAGGGCAATAAATCAGTAAAGCATAAGGAAGAAAGACATACCTGAAATGCCATCATCACAGCAGACATTGTTTAAAATAAAATCTCTTAAAGTACTACTTCAGTGTATGCCCACTACAGAAAGGGAGGGAGGAAGAAGACTGTATTTTCATGTCTTCTATTGTCTACTTTATTAAACACGCTCTCTGGAATACCCTCAAGCAGATAGGTCAGGCTCTACCCCCACCATACAACAGAACATGTCTCCTCCAAGCAGAGCAATTCAACTTTTATATATTTTATTTGCTTGTAAGTGAACTCAAGGGCAATCTCAAATTTGGGCAGACTAGATGAAAAACCAAGGATAGGAGCACCTGGGTGGTATAGCAGTTAAGTGTCTGACTCCTGGTTTTGGCTCAGGTCAGGATCTCAGGGTTGTGAGATCAAGCCCCAAGTTGGACTCTGTGCTCAAAAGTTTGTTTAAGATTCTCTTATTCCTTTGCCCCCCTCTGTCTGCCCCCTGCTCTCTTTTTTTTATGTGTGCGTGCTCTCTCTCTCTCTCAAATAAGAGAGAGAAAGAAAGAAAGAAAGAAAAGCCAAGGAGAGGTAGACAAGTCGGTGGGCCAATGAACTGGTATTCCCTGGAAATGATACCCTCAGAAGTTTGAAGAGCTGTTTACAGAGGGAAAACACAGCATGGGGATAATTTTTTTTTAAGATTTTATTTATTTATTTGACAGACAGAAATCACAAGTAGGCAGAGAGGCAGGCAGAGAGAGAGGAAGGGAAGCAGGCTCTCTGCTGAGCAGAGAGCCCGATGCGGGGCTCAATTCCAGGACCCTGGGATCATGACCTGAGCCGAAGGCAGAGGCTTTAACCCACTGAGCCACCCGGGCGCCCCAGCATGGGGATAATTGATTGTGGTCATGGTTGTACAACCCTGTGAATATAATAAAAGCCTTTGGATTATACACTCAAAATGGATGAATTGTATATTACACGAATTATATATCAACAAAACTGTTAAAAAAAACTTTATGGACACTGTTAGAAAACAATTCAACTGAGTAAATTTGAAGATCTAATTGGCTTTATTCAATAATTCATGAATCAGGCAGCATCCCGTCTAGCAATTAGAAAGGAGTGCTGAGGAGCTACACAGATGGAAAGCTTTTATGGGGTCTTCTAAAGGAAAAGAGTGGATTGTTTCAGGCAGAGTCACCTTCCTTTAGGAGACAAAAGAGGTCTATCAGGTGGATTACCTCACTAGTAGATTACCTCACTAGTGCTGACCAGGAAATTCCAGACTGACCAGTTGAGATTACATTCCTGGAAGGGGCTGAAGCTGCAGTTAGAGTAGATATTGAGTCTTGGTTTGCTGACATGAGGCTTAGCACAAGTGACTCCATTTTGGACCTTTTCTTTCTTTTTTTTAAAAATAATACTGAAACTTGGATTTCATATAATTTTCACAAGTCAAGAAATGCTACTCTTTGATCTCCCCACTCCCCCTTCCCCCAACATGTAAAAACCACCCTTTGCTTGTGAGCAGTAGTGGCTGGTTGTATTTGGTCCGGGAGCCTTTGGCTTAGACCTAAGCCTCTGGCTTAGATTAATCAGGATGCTCTTCCAGAGGCAGGGAAGGAATGGTCAAATGGAGGAAAAGTTCATACTTGAAAAAATCAGGAGTCCTTTGGGGAGGAAGAAAAGGAAAATGGATAATAAGAAGGCAAATAGCTCTGTCCCTTGAGGCTGTTTAGAAAACATCTCTTACGGGCCATGCATGATCCTTGGGCATGTAAACCTTAACCCCAAGCATCAAAATATTCCTTTCAATCCCTTCTATCCCTAGGAGGAATTTTAATGAATAAGAATTTCTCCATCTTACTACATTTCCCATGATATGTATCCAGTGTATCCATTTCCAATGATATGTATTACATTTCCAATGATATGAACATCCTCATAGATACTCCTTGGGGTCCAAGAAAAGGTACCATTTTTGCCAGGGTAGACATGGTGGACGAATTAGCCATTCTGAGTCATTCCTAGTAGGCATTGCTGCTGAAACAAAGCTTTTGAGACTTAGAGCACTGCCTCTTGGATACCTTTGGGGCAACTAGTGTAAGAAACAAAGGCTTCTATTTTACTCCTTTTGCTTCTAGTTTGACTTCATAATTTCTAGATTTTTTTAAAAAATATTTTTATTTATTTATTTATTTATTTATTTATTTGGCAGACAGAGATCACAAGTAGGCAGAGGGAGGCGGGCGGGGTGGGGGGGAAGCAGGCTCCCCGCTGAGCAGGGAGCCCAATGCAGGGCTCGATCCCAGGACCCCAGGATCATGACTTGAGCCGAAGGCAGAGGCTTTAATCCACTGAGCCACCCAGGTGCCCCCATAATTTCTAGAATTTGAGGGAAAGTTTGATGGATTACAAAGATCACAGACAAAAAAAAAAAATCACAGAAAGTCAAGACCACTGGCCTCAAATAGCTTCATGACCTTGGGGCAGTCCCTTGACCTGCAAGGTGGACAGTAACAAGCACAGCAAGAACAGTTAGGATAAATTCCTTTCCTGGGTTTGGAGGATGAAAAGAGGATCCTTTCCAGTTTGAAGGAGGGAAGAAGGTTTTTAGAGAAAGTGCGTTTGAAGTAAGACTTCAGGGAGTGGTGGTAATTGAGAGGTCAGAGAAGGGACTTGAAGAGGCAGGAGTATGACAGTGATTTAGGGTTCACAGAAGGTGCTGGAATGCATGAAGGGAAGGGGTGTGGAGATAGGGTTGGGAGGTGGAGTTATGGATGGATCAGAGGAGGGCCCTGAGGAGTGAGTGGGTGATTTAACTGAGGCGGCTCTGACCAGGGCTGGAGGGAGGTATGAGTCCTGAGGATACTCACTGGGCACTTACCCTCCACCCTTGCTGCGGCCCCAAAGCTCTCTTTCTTAAGCGCAAACCAAGAAGAAATTCCTGGCCACAAATCTGCCGTCCTTGTCCCCTGGCTGCAATTTCACTCATGTTCTCTTTCCGACTAAGAAGGACAGAATTGGCTGCTTCAGTGTGTTAAGGTAAGTTTATTTCACTTTAAAGTGAACAAAATTGAGTTCATTGACTTTATAAGGCTCCTGGTGCATGCTCTGTAGGCTTTCTCGTCATTTTTTCCCAGAAAAGTGCTTCCTTAACTATCTCAACCAAGCAGGCAGGTGAATGGAAGGCTGCTCAGTGTTTCCAAAAGAAATGACCAATCTCCCTCCAGGAAAGAGAACTTTCAACAATGCTGAGGGCTTTGGGGGTAGGGTTCCCTCGGGGATCATCGGAGGCTCCATTTTTCAGGTTAACAGGGAGTTGGGTACTGAGGAGTACACACTAACAATCTCAGGAAATTGCCTTCACTGGAGAGGTGTTTGCATGGCACCTTCCCTTCTCAGCAATGGAGCATGCCCTTTAGTCATCTAATTGGAAAGAACTGTGGATGGAGGGAGATGAAGACCTGGGGAAAGCAGGTGTTGCCAAATGCTTGCATGTCCTGGGCAGCCTAGGGCGGGGGTGTCAGTAGGCTGCTCTGAGTCTCCAGTAAATGGGGAAGGACATTCCCTCCTGCTCCTAAAAATGTCTGCTCTACCCATGTAATGTTGACTTCTGAATTGTCCTTGAGAATTTAACGGGTTTGTTTTCTGCATGTTGTACTCCAGAAACGTGCTCAGACACCCGCTTTAAGATGCTAGTGCCCTTTGAGAAACAGCATGCATAGGAGAGCCAGTATTCAGTAGAGCGAAGCCTGTTGAATAGCTGCTTCGTGTTTCTGATGCTCAGTTTCCTCATCTATAAAATGGGATAATCATAATCTACCTTCTAGGCTTGTTGTGAGGATGAAATGAGAGCTGTGGGCATGTGGCAGGCACATTCTGTGTGTCTTTACATGCCTTGCTTTATCTAATCCACAGCATTCCCATTTTACCTGTGAGGAAACAGAGGTCCCCAGATACATGGTGGAGTTGAGATTTACGCCCAGGCTATCTGACTCCAGAGTCTGAGCCCCGTGTTGTCCGTCTTGGTCCTCATTAGGGCCCAACAAATAGGCGTTTGGTATTGTCAGTAAGCACAATGTTGTAAGATGCCTTTTCTTAGTGTCAGAAGGTTCCCAGAGGCTGAAACCCCTGGTGGCATAAGGAAGAGGGAGGGAGAAAAAAGGGAGGCCCATGGGCTAGTGCAGGACAGGCCTGTTGCTTCTCTGGAATCAGGCTGAGTCCTGCCTGGTAGTGAGCACTCCCAGGTTCATGCTGCTACATTTCTACTTCCTTGTCTGGCCTGGAATCACACCCACCCCATCCATGGGGCTGGACTCAAGACCCAGAAGGCTTGGGCCGGCTGGGCTGAGCAGCCAGCAGCCTTGCTTGCCAGGGGCTACTCTGATGTACTTTGGCTTGGCAATTTAGGAAAGTCACGAGACTGTTGTGAGCTTCTAGTGCTCTGCCTGCAAAGAGGAGGAAATCTCTGCTTTCCCTCATGGTAAGGTTTTGTTTCTGTTTGATTATTTATTCGGTTTTTTGTTGTTGTTGTTTTGTATTTTTTAAAAGATTTTATTTATTTATTTGACAGAGAGACAGAGATCACAGGCAGAGAGGCAGACAGACAGAGAGGGGGAAGCAGGCTCCCTGAGGAGCAGAGAGCTCGATGTAGGGCTTAATCCCAGGACCCTGAGATTAGGCAGAGGCTTAACCCACTGAGCCACCCAGGTGTCCCTTATTCATTTGTTTTATTGAGATATAATTGACATACAACAGTGTATACGTTTATGGTATAAAGCATAATGATTTGGCTTACATATATTATGAAGTGATTACCATGATAGATTTAATTAGCATCCATCTTCTCATGTAGATACAAAAAAATAAAAAATATTTTTTCCTTATGATGAGAACTCTTAGCATTTGCCTTTAACAGCATTCAAATTTACTATCCAGAGTGTTAAGTATAGTCATCATGTTCTATATTATATCCCTAGTACTTATTTATCTTATAAATGGAAGTTGGATCTTTTGAACGCCTTCATCTAGTTCCCTCTCCTCCCCTCAGTCAGGTAACCTCAAATCTGATTGCTAGTTCAGCTTCCCAGGTGTTCCTGGTTTACGACACTAAGTAGTAGGCTGGGCTTTAACTCCGCTCTCCTGCATGGGTGGGTATAGACAAGGCATCAAGGCCAGCAAATCTCTTCGTTCAGGGACGAAAATCAGGCCAACTACACCTGGCTGAGTTTCCTGGTCATTCTGTGCCACCATTTTGGCTCTGTGGATGAGCAAAACCACGGGCTGGGACACCTGCTTGGGTACTGCAGGTAGGAACTCAATTCGCCAACACTGAGTGCGGACCATTGCCAGGCTCCCTCCCCTTCTTCATCACAGTCAGTTTCCCAGTGGTCAAGCCCTGCAGATTCCATCCCTCCATCCTGCAATCTTTGTGGGACAGGGCTAGAATGGGGGCTCCCAAGGAGCAATCCATAATACTGGGGAAGCAGGATATCCACCCAGGGCTCTCTTTTCCCATGGGAGGAAAGTGAGACTCAGGGGAGACCTTTCAGTGTGGTGCCGCACAGGCCTGGGAGAGGGGCCAGCCAGTCAGCCGGTAGCTGCTCCTCTTACCCTTCTGACTTGGCCTGACTTGGACCACTCAGGGGGAGTGGTCTTCAGTCTCACCCTCATGTTCTCAGATTTTTCAGTGGTGTCTTGTCCATGAATAGTTTTTAGTTGTTCTTTCTGTGAGGGAGAGCTAAGTCAGGAATGACCTTGTCACCATCTTGGAGATATCCATTAAGGTTTTGAAGGACTAGTGCCAGTATGGAGGTGAGGAGTTACTGTGTTAGGAAAACACAACATCCATCTGCATAGAAAGAGAACAGTTGAACTTGGTTACTCCACTCCCTTAGCTTTTTAATCATTCATTATATAAACACTGACTTAGTACCTACTGTCTGCCAGGCTTTGTGTTAAGAACAGTGGAGATATGAGCAAGATAATGTCCCTGTCCTCAAGAAGTTTATTTCAGACCCAGATAGGTGCACAGGGTATGATACATGCCCTCTGTGGTGCTGTTACAAAGTGCTATGAGATAAGAGCCTGATTTCGACAGCTCATAGGTTCTGATCAACTTCAGTCCTAGGAATGCATCTACTCCTTGTGCCGTGCAGGGGACCAACTAGTGCTCTTCATTACAACCAGTCCCCAAGTTGTTTGGGCAAGAGGCAGAAAAACAAAGAAATTGTGATTACAATGGGGTTTTAGCTTAGTTTCTACACATTTTACAAGAGAACTGGAGAACAGGTCACCTTCTCTCTGCGGTCCCACGTCCATTTCTGGGAAATGATTGTAGACTCTTGAGTTGTTCCAGATGGACCAACTTTGGAAGATCTCAAAGATCAGCATTCCTAATCTCGAATATAAGGACACGGGCACACAAGGATGTGTCTAGGGTCACGTGAAAAAGATGCATTATACTCATTTCATAGGTTGTTGTATGCTTGCTGTTTCAGAGTTTTTAATAAGCTGAAGGGTTGAAGGGCTTAATGTTTTTCTTTGTTTCCAAACAAAATAGCCAATTTAATCAAGTTCTCATGCCTCCAGCAATGGGGGTAGTTGAGAACTGGCCATGTATGTAAACTACAAAATAATCCTGGATAGTGGCAGATCTGGGGAAACATAGCCATTGCTCTCAAGAATCTTCTGGGTTAGCCTGAGGGCATCAAAGTGATAGAGCTTAATGTTCTCTCCTCAACTAGTGGGATGAACTCAAGACGCAGAGCACTGCTACCATTTCTTCAGAGCACGGTATCCCCATATGCCTTTCTTCCCAGAATGGCTGCCTGGGTTCCTTGTTACTATCAGCTTTATTATCGAGTAAATCAAATTATATCAGTGAAATCCCAGGATGAATTACTATATTCAACAAGGATAAGGCATAATGGTTATTGTTCATTAATGGTTCATTATGTTCATTAATGGTTCAATATATAAATATTGATATGATAAATATCATAATGGTTCAATATATAAATGGTTCATCATATTCATTAATGGTTCAATAATGGTTACTGTTCATTAATTTGACACATTTATTGGATTGTTCTTAGGTGAAGCATTGTTGGAGGGACTGAGGTACAGCAGTGACCAAAAACCTTTTTGACCTAATGGTCAAAATTAGAGACAGCCAAATTATAGAGAAGGGAGGTAAATAGGTAAATAAATATATACCTTGTTTTAAGCCAATAATAAATGTTAATAAAGAAAAATAGAGTATAAATAGACCAGTAAGAAGGGAGAAAGGTGTCACTTTAGATAGGTGATCAGCAACAACTTCTTTGAGGGAAGATCATTTGAACAGGGTCTGAACGAAAAAACAAGGCATCAGGTAAATGTCTGGGAGGAAACCTTTCCAGGAAGAAGAAACAGCAGGTGGAAAAACCCCAAGGCTGGTGCAAGCCAGGTTTGGTGTTCTGACAAGGAAGAAATGGCAGAGTGACTGAGGTAGAATGAACAAAAGATAAAGAAGCAGGAAGTGAAGTTGGAAAGATGGCCAGAGGCCAGACCTTGCCAGGCTTTGAAGATCATGGGAAGAACTTAAATTTAGAAATGTGTGAATTGGAAAGCCACTCAAGGGCTTGATCTGGGGAGTGGCCTTGTCTGATTTACCCTACAAAGATCACTTTAGCTTTTGTGGTGGGAATGGACAGTAGCAAGAATAAGGTGAGAGAGGCTGATAACTGCAGTCTCCCTGCAGTCAGTCGGAATGAGAGAGCTGAGATGAATAGACCATGTGTGCCTCCGGGTGGGAGTAGGATGGGTGCAGGGAGATACAGGACACCTGTGTGCCAGGGTCCCCAACTTGGGAGGAAGTTCAGGCTAGTGGCCAGACTACCATTTCCAAGATGTTTGATTGTGTGCGAGTCACTTAACTGGGATGTCAGCTTGCTCATCTTTCAAGTGGGGAAAGGGTCTCGTAGAGACTTGTGTCACAGAGACAGTACGCTATCTGGCACACCGATGTTCCATGGTGTGAGCCATTATTCAGCTCATCTCTCAGTTTACAGAGAAGCAAGTTCAAGTCCAGAGAAAGAACAGGTTTTGCTCAACCACCCAACTTGTTTCTGGCAAGACCTGGACCAGACGCCTGTTTTCTTCCCTCTCTTCTCCTTCCATCTTCTTCTTCTTCTTCTTTTTTTTTTTTAAGATTTATTTATTTAAGAGTCAGAGAAAGCAACTGAGCATGGGAGAATGGGCAGAAAAGAGAGAATCTTAAGCAGACTCTGCGCTAAGCTCAGAGCCTGACATACAGGGCTCCATCTCATATCCCTGAGATCAGGACCTGAGTTGAAATCAAGAGTTGATCACTTAACTGACTGAGTCACCCAGGCACCCCCACACTCATATTTTCTCATTCCCTGAGCAGCCCTGTGTCCCATTCTGTTGTAGGATTGATGACTCAGCCCTGTTTTCACCTTCTGCTAAGATGAAATAGTAGAGATACAAGGAGGGCTGAAGGAATGATGGGGTAAGAGCAGCAAATGGATAAAGTAGAAGTAAAATCATCTTCATGGAGCCTAAACAGTGAATTATTGACTGTCTGAAGTGAGGATAAGTCCTACAGTTTTTCTCAACATCCTTGTTTACTTTCAGGTATCCTTACTCATCTTGCATTGGTGACACATAGCGCCATGTTTCACCATCTCTCTCCATGAGGGATGGCCTGCGGGACGTCATTTATCCTTCTCTCCAGCCAGCACCAGGACCAGGTGCAGATGGATCATTAACAGGGGCTAGAAGTTAAGTCAGTGACAGCCTAGCCACACAGTGTAATGTCTTAAAGGCAGAACTTTTTGCCTAAATTTCCCCTTTCCCCCTCTTCCCAGCTGACAAGTCACTTACATTGTGTTTCGGGCTTCCAAGGGCTCCTCATAGGACAGGCAGAAATGAAAATTCCAAGCCTTTGGGGCGCTGGGTGGCTCAGTCAGTTAAGTGTCTGACCCTTGATTTCTGCTCAGGTCATGATCTCCTGGGTCGTGGAATTGAGCCCTGCATAGGGCTCTGCATGCAGCATGCACACAGTCTATTTGCCCCTCTCCCTCTTATCCTTTCCCAACTCTTTGTTTCTCTGAAATAAATAAAATCTTTTTTAAAAAATGAAGAATTCCAAGCCTGCTTGCAGCTAGGGGCTCGGTTAGAAGCTGTGTGCCCCCAGGGTGAGAGCTGGGGGCTTAGTGAACATACTAAAACAGAAGCTGTAGAGAAGCAGAGGAGCATAGGCTCTGGAGCCCGAGCTCTTAGCTCAAACCCAGCTCTGCGATCCCCAGGCCAATGTCCTTGCACAAGCTACCTATGCATCTGTGCTTCCATTTCCTCACATGAAAATGGAGATAACATAGATAACCCTACCTCTTGGGCTCTTGTTTGCCTGGTTAGGCGAGAATGATAGAACTATGAGCCATAGTTACCACCACTGTTACCATTACTTTTTTTTTTTTTTTTAATTTGGTCATAATACTCGAGGACTTTGGGGAATTGTTCTTCCATCTGTGATGAAAATCAGGAGGAAATCTGCTCACAGTTCAATGCTAACTTAAATGCTTTTTCTATTATGAGGTCTTCCTCCCTGGCTCTTCCCCTTGCAAATAAGAAGCAGAAGTATCCCTCCCCTGAACCCTTTACTCATACCTCCACCATATTATATACTGTGTGAGACCATGTCACAGACAGTATCTTTTTCAGTGCTCCTTGAGAGCAGGGCCTGACCTCTCTTTCTTCTTTTCTCTACCTCTTCTTCCTCCTCTTCCTCCTTCTTCTTTTTATTTGGCAGAGAGGGAAAGGGAGCAAGTGAGCACAAGCAGAGTGAGCACCAGTGGGAGAGTGAGAAGCAGGCTCCCCGCTGAACCGGGAGCCTCACATGGGAGTCAATCCCAGGACCTGAGACCATGACCTGAGCTGAAGGCAGACACTCAGACACTGACCGTGCCACCCAGGTGCCCCGGGGCCTGACCTTTCCTTTTTTTATTTTTATTTTTATTTAAAGATTTTATTTATTTATTTGACAGAGAGAGAGAGAGATCACAAGTAGGCAGAGAGGCAGGCAAAGAGAGAGGAGGAAGCAGGCTCCCTGCTGAGCAGAGAGCCCGATGTGGGGCTCGATCCCAGGACCCTGAGATCATGACCTGAGCTGAAGGCAGAGGCTTAACCCACTGAGCCACCCAGGCGCCCCTGGGCCTGACCTTTCCATTGGAGTCCTAGTTTCTGTGAGACAGAGGAAGCTAAATCTTAGACCGTAAAGTCAGACCAACTGGACTGGGCTCCTTCCCAGTTTCGTGGTCCTTGCTTAAATTACTCTCAAAGTATAATTTTCAAAAAAAAAATGTCCAGTGAGCACACATCAGAGATTTACTATCTTATTAAACAAGGGATTAGCAGCATGACTAAAGCTCAGTCAGTGAAGGATCTGAGAACTGGCATACAGTCACTGAAATAGAAAAACATTGAAGTAGGACAGATAAGTAATATGCAAAGGTAGTAGATGCCCAGGCAGGGCAGTAGAACTTTAATTCTGGGATTATCTTTCCTACTAGACAAATATATGCTCTTTACCAACCAAAAGGCATTTGTAACTCTACATGTGTCACAAATTGACATCTAACTTGAAAGACTCTGGGCCTAATTAATGGTCAGTCGAACAAAGGAAGATTTATCTTCAGAGTCAGATAAACCCTGTTTATCCAGTGTGCTCCAGTATTGAAAGGACACAAGGTCCTCCTTTTCCCTCATTTCCAAATTTTGGATAATTTTCAATCATTATTAACCTAAGACTCGGTTTTTGTATTTGTAAAATGGGAGAGCATTACCTATGTCTAAGAGGTCATTTTGTGTCTGATTAAGACAAGGTGCATAGGGTACCTGGCACATTGGCTGCTGTGTTAAGTGTTGGCCAAGGGCTAGATAGTGAAGTCCAAACTTTGGGAGGAAAAATGATAATAGAATGTCTACTCTTTGTCAGCTGTGACTCTATATGCTTTATATATGCTTACATAGATTCCATTTACCCTCAGAACAGGACTCTCAGGTAGGTATTCATTAGTTTCAGTTCATGCAAGGAAATTTAGATTACCAGGAGTTAAGTGACATGATTGAAGATGTCAGAACCAGAGAGTACAGACTAGGTCTGTGATCCCAAAGGTTTTTCCATAAATGTTGCTGCCTCTTTAAAAGAAAAAAAAATCACAAGACAAAGATTTTCAGCAGCACTTACATTGAACTTGAATTTGATTTAGAAGCATTTTCATTTTCAGGTTCTTCATCCAAATTTTGTTCCTTCCTTCCTCCCTCCCTCCCACCCAATCCCACCCCTAAACCAAAAAGCTTCCCCCCACCCCTTTACCATTCATTTAGCTCTTCAAAGGGGGAAGGATGTGCCACTGAGTGAAACATTGTGCTGGCAAAATGACACTCCATTTTCCAGGAGCCCTAACAAAGCCTTTTGATTTGAATGTCAATGCTGTGAGGATGATTAAATGTAAGATTCACTTTTACATTCCCAGCTGCAAAATAAGTTGTACAGTTCAATTAGTTTGCCATGTGGCTGAGGATCCAGCCCCTCAAAGTTGCTATGGTGATGTGACTAATGAAAGTGGTGTTGGGACTGGGGATGGAGCTCAGTGAATTTCCAGGGAGTAAAGCTGGAAGGGTTACATGTCGCGAGGACAACACAATTGATTTTCCTTTAGAGTCCCCTCAAATGCTGTGTTCCCACTGCTGCTGTGATGCTTGGACTCTCTGTACTGACATGTGAAAATACATCTTTCCTTCTTGGAGAGAGAGCCACAGGCAGGGGTCTTAGTTGGTCAGTTGGTTTATCTGTCTGTCTGTCTCTGTCTCAAATCATTTGCTCTCTTGTGACATGAACTAGGATCTGGAGAGATTAGTCTAGGGAGAACATCAAGGCCTTATAATTGCTAATGCCCTTAGGCCTCCATCCTCTCATTTTGGTCCCAAAGAATTCCCCATCAGTCATTCCAAGAGCTCTCTGAGCTTCCTCTTCCCGGCTCAGTAGGGATCCCAGCGGAGCCTGGAAATGAAGTCAGGGAGCAAGACATGCAAACGTATGGGGGAGAAAGGTTTCCCCTTTGTTTTCTTCAGGGTAGTTCAGAAAGTTGCAATTTGTTTTATTTCCTGTTTTCTGTCCCATTCAGTAAGTTCTAAATCCAGGAGAGCAGAGACTAATTATGTATTAGTGCACGCTGCATGGTCTGGCACTCAGACTAGGAAGCTGGGGCTTCCTAGTACAGGGCACTCACAGACACCTGCTAAAGAAAGGAATGACTGCCTCTGAATATGAATCCTGATGCCTGCTGAGTCTTTGGGAAGGCGCCTTTATTTCTGCTAGATGCTAGTTCCCTCCTCTGTAAGCTGCTGGTGACCAGGCTCCTCTGCCTACTTCTGGGGTTGTGGCAGAAAAGAATTGATGGTAGACACGTAGGAGGTTTTTAGATGGTAAAAATTAAAGGGCTTTATAGAAATGGCTTTTTGATTGGGATGAATGGCACATTTTGGATGTGTGGGTAGATAGAAGAACTGCAGAGCCAAGCAAGATCCCATCTCATACATGGAGCGACAGGAAGACTCGAGTGGCCAAGGTTATCAATGTCCTCCTTAGCATGGCATCGGAGAGTCACAACAGCAAGGTGTTCTCTTAGTCTGTTTTGCAGGAGCATCGTAAGAATTCATTAAGGTTGGTAGAATGATTTGATAACCTTCGATAATGGGTGTGACAGAACTGTAAACTCAGATTATTAAAACATGAGTTGGATTGTTTTCTGGATGACTCAAGCGGGCAGCAGGGTGAAGGCAATTTCAGAAGGTGCTTTTCGATGCCTGGTGAAGAATGGCTGTTGAACCTGGCTGTCGTTCATCTGCTTCCTTCCATAGAGGGTGCAGTGCAGGCCGTAAGGGAAGGCAGGTAGAAACCAGTAGCAACAGTGAGGAAAACAGGGTTCCATGCTGACAGGCTACTAACTGAGGAATTGTGGGCCAAGTATGGACTTTTCTGGGGGTCTCCATTTCCACCTTGGATAATAAAAACACCTTCGGATCTATTCCCCGAAACCAAATTTATCAGCTGTCAGTTAGAATGACGTGGGGGATATGAAGGGGATTCTTTGGACCAACAGAACAGACAGACTTTGGGTTTAAAATTAAGCAACTTTGCCTTAGGACCACACTTCTGAAAGCTTTTAATAAGCTCTTGTCAAATCTTGGGGGGGAAGAAGAGATGAAAGGCATAGGGGTTGTATTTTCTTAAATTATTTTATTGCAGTTTTTTTTTTTTTTTTCTGTTAACATCTTGACAAGTAGTATTCATTGACTACTTCGAGAAATACTGGACCCAAAATTAGTGTCTTGGATGACTCTCCATCTACAAGAGTCGCCCAAGGACAACCTCCCAAGACAGTTCTATAATTTCAATGAGACAACATTTTTACACTTATTAGACCAAGTGTTAAAAACAAAGAAGCAAGTGAAGAGACAAGTACATCCAGCATGCACAGCCAGGATTCTGCCCTTTAGACATCTCTTTTTGAAGGTTTCAAATGCACTTAAGATCAGCCTGTGCAGAGCCAGACTCAAAATCATCCAGTTGTACATCACACCAGCCCCAGACGTCTTGTAGGATTCTGTCCGGGTATGGCACTGAGACAGCTATCTGTGACAGCTTCTCTTTCATCCTCCTCTCCAGATCCTCACTTAGTCCTGTATGCATGTAAGTGCTGGCAGGCAAGTCTGGTTTTTACGGCTTAACACGTACATGGCCTCATTTAAGCCTGTATTTATCCCCAGTGAGTAAATAAGGTTATTGAGGTGTGGGAGCTGAAGTAACACGCCCAAAGCCAGCCACTCACAGTCATGTTGAGAGATAGACCCAGCCCCAAAGCAACCTTTTGGGTATATTATTGCTGCTTCTCTCAGAGCAAACTCAAGTCCAAGTTTCTCCATTGTTCAAATGTGGTTTTAAGAAATCCTGCCTTGCCTTCATTATAGTATTGATGTAAGTATAAAATTTAGGACAGAGATGGATAGCACTTTAGAAATGTAAAAATTGCTGTACAAATGCGGGTTCTTATATACTTTACCTGGTGACAGAATTCAAACAGGCCAGGAGAGTGCATCTCAATTTCAATAATTTCTGTGATAACAGCTGCAGACAATCTTTGGAAAGAATGACCTGAGAACATCTCCACAAATAAGAATTCTAATAAAATTCATGAAAGTCAGGCAACATTGAGCCATTTGAACTGCATTTTTAATTTCTTAGATGGGTCCATCCTGAAGCTGAAGCCCAATTTTAGAGCTTTAAAGCTGTTAAATAGCACCTAGTTCATTCCTCATTTTACAGATGAGGAAACTGAGGCCTATAGCAACTTTAGCCAAGGTCAAAACCATAAGGCAAGTCACATTTCTATTTCTCTTTTTCTCTGCCCAACAAGTCTTGACTTAGGCTGCTTTTCAGAGGTTTTTTCCTCCACTCTATATAACCTCTCAGTTCCTATAACTGAGACTGACGTTCTCCCTTGGCTAATAAGAAGCCCCTGGCAGCCTAAGAGGAGTGAGGCCTGTGGGCACTTGCTTTGAGGAGAAGAAAAGCTTTTGTTGGGGCTGGCAGACACAGCCATACTCTCTGCACATTCTCTGGGCAGAGCATTCAATTTGTGCTCCCAAGAGCCATGAGCCTGGTGACCGGGTTGTTGAGCAAGGTTTTAGGGTGAAAAGAAAATAACATGAGCTTTTACTAACAGCATCTCCTCTGCCCCACCTCCATACTGAAATAGTCACGTCATCGCCATCTTTCCAGATGAGGACCAAATATTGTCTTAGGGTTGTATTTTTCCTCCCCACTACTTAAATATTTGTCTCCTTACCTTATAGAAGCAATATTGCCCTCCATGAGAAATGAGGAACATGGATGTTCTTGGAATGAATCATGAAAGCCTGTTCATCAGCACCCCATCCCCCCCCATACCACACTCACCAATTTACCTTTCTTTCAGTGTGCAAACTTCTGGGCTTTCTCTTTGCCTCTTTCTTGGGAAGTGAGGGAGATACACATCCAAAATGCCCAGAAGGGCCAGGCTGAATCCCTTGAGCAGGCTATCTTCCAGAGTGCCTTCCCTGTCTATAGGGGGCAGCTATGAACTTATTCCAGCTATTGCTGCTGTGTGCATTTGGGAACCTTCAGCATTGTCAGGTGCTTATTTAGGACTGGCTACAAATTAAAAAAAAAATTTTTATTACAAAAACTTAAAATGGATTAGAGATGTAAACATAAAAATGAAATTACATAAGAATTTTTAATAGCCAGTACCATGCTGTCTTGGTGATCATAGCTTCGTAATATAGCTTGAAATCAGGCAACATGATGCCCCCAGATTTGTTTTACTTATTCAACATTTCCTTGGCAATTTAGAGTCTTTTCTGGTTCCATACAAATTTTAGCATTGTTTATTCCAGCACTTTGGAAAATGTCATTGGTATTTTGATTGGGATGATGTTGAAAGTATAGATTGCTCTGGGCAGCACAGACATGTTAACAATGTTTATTCTTCCTACCCATGAGCATGGAATGTTTTTCCATCTTTTCCTGTCTTCTTTAATTTCTTTCTTTTTTTTCTTAAATTAACATATAATATATTATTAGCCCCAGGGGTACAGGTGTGTGAATTGTCAGGCTTACACACTTCACAGAACTCACCATAGCACATACGCTCACCAGTGTCCATAACTCAACCACCGTCTCCCTACACCCCTCCCCCCAGCAAGTCTCAGTTTGTTTTGTGAGATTAAGAGTCTCATGGTTCGTCTCCCTCCCGATCCTATCTTGTTTCATTTTTTCCTTCCCTACCCCCCAAACCCTCCACTTGGCCTCTCAAATTCCTCATATTACGGAGATCATATGATAATTGTCTTTCTCTGATTGACTTATTTCACTCAGCATAATACCCTCTAGTTCCATCCACGTCATTGCAAATAGCAAGCTTTCATTTCTTTAGATGGCTTTATAGTATTCCATTGTGTATATATATGCCACGTTTCTTTATCCATTCATCTGTTGATGGTCATCTAGGTTCTTTCCATGTTTTGGCCATTGTGGACATTGGTGCTATAAACATTCAGGTACATGTGCCCCTTTGGATCGCTACATTTGTATCTTTAGGCTAGTAGTGCGATTGCTGGGTCATAGGGTAGCTCTATTTTCAACTTTTTGAGGAACCTCCATACAGTTGTGCAGAGTGGCTGCCCCAGCTTAACAGTGTAGGAGGGTTCCCCTTTCTCCACATCCTCGCCAACATCTGCCGTTTCTTGACTTCTTAATTTTAGCCATTCGGACTGGTGTGAGGTGGTATCTCACTGTGGTTTTGATTTGTATTTATCCCTGATGCCCAGTGATGTGGAGCACTTTTTCATGTATCTCTTGGCAGTTTGGAGGTCTTCTTTCCCAAAATGTCTGTTCATGTCTTCTGCCTATTTCTTGATTGGATTATTTGTTCTTTGGGTGTTGAGTTTGATAAGCTCTTTATAGACTTTGATACTAGCCCTTTATCTGATATGTCATTTGTGAATATCTTCTCCCATTCTTTGAGGTGTCTTTTGGTTTTGTTGACTGTTTCCTTTGCTGTGCCAAAGCTTTTATCTTGATGAAGTCCCAATAGTTCATTTTTGCCCTTGCTTCCCTTGCCTTTGGCAATGTCTCTAGGAAGCAGTTGCCGCGGCTGAGGTCGAAGAGGTTGCTGCCTGTGTTCTCCTCAAGGATTTTAATGGATTCCTGTCTCACATTGAGGTCTTTCATCCATTTTGAGTGTGTTTTTGTGTGTGGTGTAAGGAAATGGTCCAGTTTCATTCTTCTGCATGTGGCTGTCCAATTTTCTCAACACCATTTGTGGAAGAGACTGTCTTTTCTCCATTGGACATTCTTGACCGCTTTGTGGCAGATTCATTGACCATAGAGTTGAGGGTCTATTTCTGGGCTCTCTATTCTGATCCATTGATCTGTGTGTCTGTTTTTGTGCCAGTACCATACTGTCTTGGTGATGACAGCTTTGTAATAGAGCTTGAAGTCTGGAATTG